>JAJOZX010020029.1:0-49265 GCA_023014485.1 Bathynomus jamesi
ACAGAAAATAAAATTTTGTAAAAATTTTAACCATATCATTGTTTGTCTAACTTATTGTTTGTATAAAAGTAAAGTTTTAATCATTGAATTTTATATTTTATAATAGCCCTCTAAGCGAGTGTCATGTTATAAAATTTGATTACTCTGCATTGTACTCAACTACACGAACTCGTTCTGTATAAAACTTGTATTGTAAAAAAGAATGTCGTCATCTAACTTGAATTACTTACGATGGTTATTTCCTCATTGTATTATATTGTATTAATTGTATTATATTATTGTATTAATACCATTTTGGAGGGGAAACACTGTAAAAAGTGAACATAATGAACAATTCCTATACCATCGTTATATGGATTCATTGTCTCATGCAGTACTTATGTTTCGTATAGTTTTTTATGTTCGATGTCCATTTTTACATAAGAACCAAAATCGCCTAAGCGAGTTTTGGATAGAATTTCGATTTGTACGTCTTATTCATTACTGTATTTTTCCTAATTCATCTTTTCTAATAATGACTTATACACTAGGACGTCATAAAAAATAACTTTTATTCTCTTTACGTTTCCATACTTTGTACACTGAATCACGTTCTTAGTATTTGGACATCTTCCGTATTCAATGTTATGGTAAATTCCTTTAGTAATAAGTTGTGGTGTTATGTAGTATAAGTATTATTATTCAACCATATTCATCCATACTCACATTTTCCCGTCATTAATTTCCCTTGATCATTATCCTATATAAATTTTATTAATATTCATTTTTACTCGTGTCAATCTGTGAAATGCAAAACTTTTGCCTTTCGTTCGAAAACGCAAAAATACGTTCTCGTATTATTTTTTTCATTTTATTTTTAACTATATCACCTCCCGCATTGACCAAAAATGCTGAGTTAAGTTATCAAATTCCGCTCACTACGACAGAATCGAACGCTTCTAAGACAAATACCTCCGTTCGCTCTGATTTCAAATTTATAACATATTATAACATATTATGTTGTATATAAATCCAAACCATATGTGCCCCATGTACTTTGTATTATATTTCTAACATCTTAATTGTCTAATAATATGAAACACTGTTAAAACAAAACAAAGTTATAGTAACTGTTTAATTGTAATTAACTGTAATACTTTAATTTAATATAACGTAACGTACTTTAATAGAACTGTAATGGACAATCATAAGCGAATGTGAAGTAATCCATAATTGTAATCGTAATTGTAATGAACCAAAATTAATACGTACTCAGTCGTGTACTTAATTTGTACTTATGTGTACTACTATTACGAAATGATATCGCCTTCATAAATGTAGACTCGGCGAAAAAATACAAATTAGTTTTTATTTTTATTTTTTTTAATTTTTATTTGCAATCTTTCAAACATCTGATCATGTGTTTAAAATGGGGAAACTTAACTTCGACTGTCTTCCCCCAAACATTTAGGTTTATATTATACATGTATTTGTAAAATTACGGCACTTCATTAAGTCACTTCTTCATTATTGCATTTCATTATAGCACTTCATTACGAGCCTCCCTTGTTAGCAGCCTCGCTGCGAGGAGGGGGCAGAGGACCCTTGCCTCCTTAATATTTTTAGATTCCGGCCTGAGCCATGGTCGAAAGAGGTCGAACCTCTACCCCTGTAAATTCAGAGCACTAACTGTAAATTTTTAAGAAGTAAATTACCGTAAGAGAAACTTTTTATTTTTCCCTTCGAGTTGGGCTATCTTCATAGGAATTTAGTCAGTTAAGTCAATAAGTTATAAAAGAAAAATCGATAAGTTTAGTACCAAGAGAAAGTATCAGAGTATTATAGCAAGAGAAGAATTAATAATCGTCGACCCATAAAGCGAGAGAAAGAGACAACCCAAGCACCATAGAAGATATTGGCATAACAGTCTGGCGAGTCTGTAGCCAAGAGTTTAACAAGAGGCGACCGAAAAGAATTAGAATGTTATCGAAGAAATATCCGTTGCTGCCTTCCAACTAGAACCCCAGTCGATTCCGAACCGACTCAGGGCCATAGACGGAGGGGTTAACAAACTGGCGACCCTGCCAGGATAAGAAGAAGAAGATATGGGTCTAACAGAGTGGCGACCCTGCCCCAGGATAAGAAAAAGATTTTAAGAAACAGATATTAAGAAGAAGATTTTATGAAGATTTTATGAACAAGATTTTAAGAAGAAGATTTTAAGAAGAAGATTTTAACAAGAAGATTTTAACGAGAAGATTTTAACAAGAAGAATATTTTAAGAAGATTTTAAGAAGAGGCCACACTTTGGCCAAGATAGAAATTACCCTGCATCAGGATAAAACCAGTTGACCGGCGTGTCACGACTTCTAGTTCGTAACATCCACCCTTGAACCGGTGTGTCACGATTCCAAGTTCTCCACGCCTAATTTTCATCCAAGAAGAAGTAGCCAGCAAGACGTCTTCAGGACACGTCTCAAGGATTTCCCCATAGAAAATTTTAAGTACATTTTTTTTTTTAAGTAATTTATAAACACTTGAAAAGTCAGTATTATTAACAGTTAATAATGAGTATCAAACCAGAATTAACACAAAAACAGTGAACATTTGAGACACCAGTGATACATTTTTAGTGAAACAGTAATTTTCACAGAAGTTAAATGTAACAGAAGTTAAATGTAACAGAAGTTAAATGTAACATGTAACAGAAGTTAAATGTCACAGAGTTATTTCAAGAGAGTTAATTTCAAGAGAGTTAATTTCAAGAGTTAATTTCAGTTATTTTCACTGTTATATTCAGTATAGAATAATTTTATTTTATGTATCAAACATAATAGTATCGTACCTTCGTGTACATGCGAGTGAAATGTTGTTTACATTTTATATTTTTGTTTGCAAATTTTTTTCAAATTATTGAATTGACTTGCAAATTAAGAGAGAGAGAGAGTTTACAGAGAGTTTATAGATTTAGAGAGATACTTGAAGTAATTTTGAAGTCATTTTTGAAGTCATTTTTGAAGTCAGTTTTTGAAGTCAGTTTTTGAAGTCAGTTTTTGAAGTCAGAAGGTTGCACCAAGAGGGTCAACCAAACAGAGGTTAATCGTCTCCACTTGATAGAGATCAAGTGCAGTCATTTTCCATTTTCAGTTAATTTCAAGTTCGACAGTTTAAGTTATAGAGATACTTGATTGCATTTCAAGTAAGTCGGTTGCACCAAGAGGGTCAACCAAAACAGAGGTTAATCGTCTACACTTGATAGAGATCAAGTGCAGTCATTTTCCATTTTCAGTTAATTTCAAGTTACAGTTTCAGAATACTTGATAGAGTTCAAGTTAGGTTCAGAATACTTGATAGAGTTCAAGTTAGGTTGAGAATACTTGATAGAGTTCAAGTTAGGTTGAGAATACTTGATAGAGTTCACGTTAGGTTCAGAATACTTGATAGAGTTCAAGTTAGGTTCAGAATACTTGATAGAGTTCAAGTTAGGTTCAGAATACTTGACAGAGTTCAAGTCAGAGTTTAAGTTCCAAGTCAGAGTTTAAGTTCCAAGTCAGAGTTTAAGTTCCAAGTCAGAGTTTAAGTTCCAAGTCAGAGTTTTAAGTCCCAAGTCATTTCAATGCAGTCAATTGAATTCAACTTTTCCTTTGTAAGTTAAGAGAATTTAATTTAAGAAAATGTAATCTAAGAATTTAATTCAACCTTTTTTTTGTGTTGTAAAAGAGAATTTAATTCAACCTGAATTGACCGGGTTGCGTCTTTAGTTTAACCTTTTTTCTTGTTTGCGAGAAGGAAATTGACCGATTTGTCTTTTCTTTTCATGCCATTGTTGCGTATATAAATATATAGTTATGTATTTTATTTTTGTACCAAAACCGTTTTTACAAAGGTTGTAACGATTTTGGTAATTATTGTAATGTATATGAGGAACATGCCGCCCCTCCGTTTGTTGAACTCTTTTAATTTTTGTTCTAAGTAGTGTGACAAGCAATCTTTTTTTAAAAGAGCAAAGTGCTCACAAAAAACGTAATTGTCAATTTCAGACTAAAATATCAAATAATTCAAAATTCTATTAACATTTAACGAAAAAGTATAATTTTTCTACTTAACATGCAAAAATTATTAAACCTTTTTAATATTTTTTTTTATTATATAAAAATAATTTTTAATGTAAAATTTAATTGAAATTATTAACAGAAAAGATTGTTCGAAATGCTTTCCTTCCATTTCAATAACTTTTTTATTCTTGGTCGAAATTCATCTATGGTTCGATTTACTTTTATTTTTAAGAATATTATAAAATTATGTTAGCTCATTAAAATGCATAATTGATCTCTATTTTTAATTTGTATTTTTATTTTTCTTTTGTTCAATTAATCGTGAGTAACTGTCCTTAAATTGTTATTGTACCATTTGTAAGGTATCAAACGAAAATTATAGTCAAATTGACATACTACTACAGTATATGGCTATGAATTTTAGTAGTCGAAATTAATTGTGTGTCAAAATTCAATTTTAAAACCGGGAGATTTACTTTCATTAATTGTAAGGTCCTCTAAGTTTTTTTTAATTACCTTATACGTGTAACTGATTAATTATGTAAAATCGATAATCCTAATTGAATTCTATTACTTTTCATACATATTCGAATTCATTTTCTTTCCGCACTTCAAGTCACTTTTGCATTAAAACTCGTATGCAAATATCATCATTATAATACATCATAATTATTGCTTACTATATATAAATTCTCGCTCATGCATTTATTCAGTTAATTTAACAATCCTCTCAGCTAATCTGTCTCTCGAAATTATCAGATACACACTTTGTACCCAATAAATATAAATACACATTTGACCACAGGTCTATACATCATCCACTACGTAATTCGATTTGTACCTACAACAGTCAATAAAAATGCATGTATGCACACTATATATACTATATATACAAACCTTATGCTAAAATCATTGGATATCACAATAAACTATTTCATTGCGCGTAAATGCTAACTATGTAATTTAGTCTTAATCATTTTTGCTTTCTAATATATCTTGCTCATGCATTTATTCAGTTACTTGAACAATCCTATCAGCTAATCTGTCCCTCGAAATTGTAAAATACACACTTTGCACATAATACACCCAAATACACACTAGACCACAGGTCTATACATCATCCATTACGTAATTCGATTTTTTACCTACAATAGTCAATAAAATTAGTTTATCAATTGTACTATCATGGAAGCCTCGAAAAAATCCATGAACTTTAAAATTTATGTTTTTCCCTTTTACCTATTCATTATGAATGTAATTTTCCCCACAGAAAAATAAAATTTTGTAAAAATTTTAACCATATCATTGTTTGTCTAACTTAATTGTTTGTATAAAAGTAAAGTTTTAATCATTGAATTTTATATTTTATAATAGCCCTCTAAGCGAGTGTCATGTTAAAAATTTGATTACTCTGCATTGTACTCAACTACCCGAACTCCTTCTGTATAAAACTTGTATTGTAAAAAAGAATGTCGTCATCTAACTTGAATTACTTACGATGTTATTTCCTCAATTGTATTATATTGTATTAATTGTATTATATTATTGTATTAATACCATTTTGGAGGGGGAAACACTGTAAAAAGTGAATAATGAACAATTCCTATACCATCGTTATATGGATTCATTGTCTTCATGCAGTACTTATGTTCGTATAGTTTTTATGTTCGAATGTCCATTTTTACATAAGAAACCAAAATCGCCTAAGCGAGTTTTGGATAGAATTTCGATTTGTACGTCTTTATTCATTACTGTATTTTTCTAATTCATCTTTTCTAATAATGACTTATACACTAGGACGTCATAAAATAACTTTATTCTCTTTACGTTTCCCATACTTTGTACACTGAATCACGTTCTTAGTATTTGGACATCTTCCGTATTCAATGTATGGTAAATTCTTTAGTAATAATGTTGTGGTGTTATGTAGTATAAGTATTATTATTCAACCATATTCATCCATACGTCACATTTTCCCGTCATTAATTTCCCTTGATCATTATCCTATATAAATTTTATTAAATATTCATTTTTACTTGTGTCAATCTGTGAAATGCAAAACTTTTGCCTTCGTTCGAAAACGCAAAAATACGTTCTCGTATTATTTTTTCATTTTTATTTTTAACTATATCACCTCCCGCATTGAACTCAAAAATGCTGAGTTAAGTTATCAAATTCCGCTCACTACGACAGAATCGAACGCTTCTAAGACAAATACCTCCGTTCGCTCTGATTTCAAATTTATAACATATTATAACATATTATGTTGTATATAAATCCAAACCATATGTGCCCCATGTACTTTGTATTATATTTCTAACATCTTAATTGTCTAATAATATGAAACACTGTTAAAACAAAACAAAGTTATAGTAACTGTTTAATTGTAATTAACTGTAATACTTTAATTTAATATAACGTAACGTACTTTAATAGAACTGTAATGGACAATCATAAGCGAATGTGAAGTAATCCATAATTGTAATCGTAATTGTAATGAACCAAAATTAATACGTACTCAGTCGTGTACTTAATTTGTACTTATGTGTACTACTATTACGAAATGATATCGCCTTCATAAATGTAGACTCGGCGAAAAAATACAAATTAGTTTTTATTTTTATTTTTTTTAATTTTTATTTGCAATCTTTCAAACATCTGATCATGTGTTTAAAATGGGGAAACTTAACTTCGACTGTCTTCCCCCAAACATTTAGGTTTATATTATACATGTATTTGTAAAATTACGGCACTTCATTAAGTCACTTCTTCATTATTGCATTTCATTATAGCACTTCATTACGAGCCTCCCTTGTTAGCAGCCTCGCTGCGAGGAGGGGGCAGAGGACCCTTGCCTCCTTAATATTTTTAGATTCCGGCCTGAGCCATGGTCGAAAGAGGTCGAACCTCTACCCCTGTAAATTCAGAGCACTAACTGTAAATTTTTAAGAAGTAAATTACCGTAAGAGAAACTTTTTATTTTTCCCTTCGAGTTGGGCTATCTTCATAGGAATTTAGTCAGTTAAGTCAATAAGTTATAAAAGAAAAATCGATAAGTTTAGTACCAAGAGAAAGTATCAGAGTATTATAGCAAGAGAAGAATTAATAATCGTCGACCCATAAAGCGAGAGAAAGAGACAACCCAAGCACCATAGAAGATATTGGCATAACAGTCTGGCGAGTCTGTAGCCAAGAGTTTAACAAGAGGCGACCGAAAAGAATTAGAATGTTATCGAAGAAATATCCGTTGCTGCCTTCCAACTAGAACCCCAGTCGATTCCGAACCGACTCAGGGCCATAGACGGAGGGGTTAACAAACTGGCGACCCTGCCAGGATAAGAAGAAGAAGATATGGGTCTAACAGAGTGGCGACCCTGCCCCAGGATAAGAAAAAGATTTTAAGAAACAGATATTAAGAAGAAGATTTTATGAAGATTTTATGAACAAGATTTTATGAAGAAGATTTTAAGAAGAAGATTTTAAGAAGAAGAAAAGAAAAAAAAAGATTTTAACGAGAAGATTTTAACAAGAAGAATATTTTAAGAAGATTTTAAGAAGAGGCCACACTTTGGCCAAGATAGAAATTACCCTGCATCAGGATAAAACCAGTTGACCGGCGTGTCACGACTTCTAGTTCGTAACATCCACCCTTGAACCGGTGTGTCACGATTCCAAGTTCTCCACGCCTAATTTTCATCCAAGAAGAAGTAGCCAGCAAGACGTCTTCAGGACACGTCTCAAGGATTTCCCCATAGAAAATTTTAAGTACATTTTTTTTTTTAAGTAATTTATAAACACTTGAAAAGTCAGTATTATTAACAGTTAATAATGAGTATCAAACCAGAATTAACACAAAACACAGTGAACATTTGAGACACCAGTGATACATTTTTTAGTGAAACAGTAATTTTCACAGAAGTTAAATGTAACAGAAGTTAAATGTAACAGAAGTTAATGTAACAGAAGTTAAAGAAGTTAAATGTCACAGAGTTATTTTCAAGAGAGTTAATTTCAAGAGAGTTAATTTCAAGAGTTAATTTCAGAGTTATTTTCACTGTTATATTCAGTATAGAATAATTTTATTTTATGTATCAAACATAATAGTATCGTACCTTCGTGTACATGCGAGTGAAATGTTGTTTACATTTTATATTTTTGTTTGCAAATTTTTTTCAAATTATTGAATTGACTTGCAAATTAAGAGAGAGAGAGTTTACAGAGAGTTTATAGATTTAGAGAGATACTTGAAGTAATTTTGAAGTCATTTTTTGAAGTTTTGAAGTCAGTTTTTGAAGTCAGTTTTTGAAGTCAGTTTTTGAAGTCAGAAGGTTGCACCAAGAGGGTCAACCAAAACAGAGGTTAATCGTCTCCACTTGATAGAGATCAAGTGCAGTCATTTTCCATTTTCAGTTAATTTCAAGTTCGACAGTTTAAGTTATAGAGATACTTGATTGCATTTCAAGTAAGTCGGTTGCACCAAGAGGGTCAACCAAAACAGAGGTTAATCGTCTACACTTGATAGAGATCAAGTGCAGTCATTTTCCATTTTCAGTTAATTTCAAGTTACAGTTTCAGAATACTTGATAGAGTTCAAGTTAGGTTCAGAATACTTGATAGAGTTCAAGTTAGGTTCAGAATACTTGATAGAGTTCAAGTTAGGTTGAGAATACTTGATAGAGTTCACGTTAGGTTCAGAATACTTGATAGAGTTCAAGTTAGGTTCAGAATACTTGATAGAGTTCAAGTTAGGTTCAGAATACTTGACAGAGTTCAAGTCAGAGTTTAAGTTCCAAGTCAGAGTTTAAGTTCCAAGTCAGAGTTTAAGTTCCAAGTCAGAGTTTAAGTTCCAAGTCAGAGTTTAAGTTCCAAGTCAGAGTTTAAGTCCCAAGTCATTTCAATGCAGTCAATTGAATTCAACTTTTCCTTTGTAAGTTAAGAGAATTTAATTTAAGAAAATGTAATCTAAGAATTTAATTCAACCTTTTTTTTGTGTTGTAAAAGAGAATTTAATTCAACCTGAATTGACCGGGTTGCGTCTTTAGTTTAACCTTTTTTCTTGTTTGCGAGAAGGAAATTGACCGATTTGTCTTTTCTTTTCATGCCATTGTTGCGTATATAAATATATAGTTATGTATTTTATTATTTGTACCAAAACCGTTTTTACAAAGGTTGTAACGATTTTGGTAATTATTGTAATGTATATGAGGAACATGCCGCCCCTCCGTTTGTTGAACTCTTTTAATTTTTGTTCTAAGTAGTGTGACAAGCAATCTTTTTTTAAAAGAGCAAAGTGCTCACAAAAAACGTAATTGTCAATTTCAGACTAAAATATCAAATAATTCAAAATTCTATCAACATTTAACGAAAAAGTATAATTTTTCTACTTAACATGCAAAAATTATTAAACCTTTTTAATATTTTTTTTTATTATATAAAAATAATTTTTAATGTAAAATTTAATTGAAATTATTAACAGAAAAGATTGTTCGAAATGCTTTCCTTCCATTTCAATAACTTTTTTATTCTTGGTCGAAATTCATCTATGGTTCGATTTACTTTTATTTTTAAGAATATTATAAAATTATGTTAGCTCATTAAAATGCATAATTGATCTCTATTTTTAATTTGTATTTTTATTTTTCTTTTGTTCAATTAATCGTGAGTAACTGTCCTTAAATTGTTATTGTACCATTTGTAAGGTATCAAACGAAAATTATAGTCAAATTGACATACTACTACAGTATATGGCTATGAATTTTAGTAGTCGAAATTAATTGTGTGTCAAAATTCAATTTTAAAACCGGGAGATTTACTTTCATTAATTGTAAGGTCCTCTAAGTTTTTTTTAATTACCTTATACGTGTAACTGATTAATTATGTAAAATCGATAATCCTAATTGAATTCTATTACTTTTCATACATATTCGAATTCATTTTCTTTCCGCACTTCAAGTCACTTTTGCATTAAAACTCGTATGCAAATATCATCATTATAATACATCATAATTATTGCTTACTATATATAAATTCTCGCTCATGCATTTATTCAGTTAATTTAACAATCCTCTCAGCTAATCTGTCTCTCGAAATTATCAGATACACACTTTGTACCCAATAAATATAAATACACATTTGACCACAGGTCTATACATCATCCACTACGTAATTCGATTTGTACCTACAACAGTCAATAAAAATGCATGTATGCACACTATATATACTATATATACAAACCTTATGCTAAAATCATTGGATATCACAATAAACTATTTCATTGCGCGTAAATGCTAACTATGTAATTTAGTCTTAATCATTTTTGCTTTCTAATATATCTTGCTCATGCATTTATTCAGTTACTTGAACAATCCTATCAGCTAATCTGTCCCTCGAAATTGTAAAATACACACTTTGCACATAATACACCCAAATACACACTAGACCACAGGTCTATACATCATCCATTACGTAATTCGATTTTTTACCTACAATAGTCAATAAAATTAGTTTATCAATTGTACTATCATGGAAGCCTCGAAAAAATCCATGAACTTTAAATTTATGTTTTTCCCTTTTACCTATTCATTATGAATGTAATTTTCCCCACAGAAAAATAAAATTTTGTAAAAATTTTAACCATATCATTGTTTGTCTAACTTAATTGTTTGTATAAAAGTAAAGTTTTAATCTTGAATTTTATATTTTATAATAGCCCTCTAAGCGAGTGTCATGTTAAAAATTTGATTACTCTGCATTGTACTCAACTACCCGAACTCGTTCTGTATAAAACTTGTATTGTAAAAAAGAATGTCGTCATCTAACTTGAATTACTTACGATGTTATTTCCTCAATTGTATTATATTGTATTAATTGTATTATATTATTGTATTAATACCATTTTGGAGGGGGAAACACTGTAAAAAGTGAATGAACAATTCCTATACCATCGTTATATGGATTCATTGTCTTCATGCAGTACTTATGTTCGTATAGTTTTTATGTTCGAATGTCCATTTTTACATAAGAAACCAAAATCGCCTAAGCGAGTTTTGGATAGAATTTCGATTTGTACGTCTTTATTCATTACTGTATTTTTCTAATTCATCTTTTCTAATAATGACTTATACACTAGGACGTCATAAAATAACTTTATTCTCTTTACGTTTCCCATACTTTGTACACTGAATCACGTTCTTAGTATTTGGACATCTTCCGTATTCAATGTATGGTAAATTCTTTAGTAATAATGTTGTGGTGTTATGTAGTATAAGTATTATTATTCAACCATATTCATCCATACGTCACATTTTCCCGTCATTAATTTCCCTTGATCATTATCCTATATAAATTTTATTAAATATTCATTTTTACTCGTGTCAATCTGTGAAATGCAAAACTTTTGCCTTCGTTCGAAAACGCAAAAATACGTTCTCGTATTATTTTTTTCATTTTTATTTTTAACTATATCACCTCCCGCATTGAACTCAAAAATGCTGAGTTAAGTTATCAAATTCCGCTCACTACGACAGAATCGAACGCTTCTAAGACAAATACCTCCGTTCGCTCTGATTTCAAATTTATAACATATTATAACATATTATGTTGTATATAAATCCAAACCATATGTGCCCCATGTACTTTGTATTATATTTCTAACATCTTAATTGTCTAATAATATGAAACACTGTTAAAACAAAACAAAGTTATAGTAACTGTTTAATTGTAATTAACTGTAATACTTTAATTTAATATAACGTAACGTACTTTAATAGAACTGTAATGGACAATCATAAGCGAATGTGAAGTAATCCATAATTGTAATCGTAATTGTAATGAACCAAAATTAATACGTACTCAGTCGTGTACTTAATTTGTACTTATGTGTACTACTATTACGAAATGATATCGCCTTCATAAATGTAGACTCGGCGAAAAAATACAAATTAGTTTTTATTTTTATTTTTTTTAATTTTTATTTGCAATCTTTCAAACATCTGATCATGTGTTTAAAATGGGGAAACTTAACTTCGACTGTCTTCCCCCAAACATTTAGGTTTATATTATACATGTATTTGTAAAATTACGGCACTTCATTAAGTCACTTCTTCATTATTGCATTTCATTATAGCACTTCATTACGAGCCTCCCTTGTTAGCAGCCTCGCTGCGAGGAGGGGGCAGAGGACCCTTGCCTCCTTAATATTTTTAGATTCCGGCCTGAGCCATGGTCGAAAGAGGTCGAACCTCTACCCCTGTAAATTCAGAGCACTAACTGTAAATTTTTAAGAAGTAAATTACCGTAAGAGAAACTTTTTATTTTTCCCTTCGAGTTGGGCTATCTTCATAGGAATTTAGTCAGTTAAGTCAATAAGTTATAAAAGAAAAATCGATAAGTTTAGTACCAAGAGAAAGTATCAGAGTATTATAGCAAGAGAAGAATTAATAATCGTCGACCCATAAAGCGAGAGAAAGAGACAACCCAAGCACCATAGAAGATATTGGCATAACAGTCTGGCGAGTCTGTAGCCAAGAGTTTAACAAGAGGCGACCGAAAAGAATTAGAATGTTATCGAAGAAATATCCGTTGCTGCCTTCCAACTAGAACCCCAGTCGATTCCGAACCGACTCAGGGCCATAGACGGAGGGGTTAACAAACTGGCGACCCTGCCAGGATAAGAAGAAGAAGATATGGGTCTAACAGAGTGGCGACCCTGCCCCAGGATAAGAAAAAGATTTTAAGAAACAGATATTAAGAAGAAGATTTTATGAAGATTTTATGAACAAGATTTTATGAAGAAGATTTTAAGAAGAAGATTTTAAGAAGAAGATTTTAACGAGAAGATTTTAACAAGAAGAATATTTTAAGAAGATTTTAAGAAGAGGCCACACTTTGGCCAAGATAGAAATTACCCTGCATCAGGATAAAACCAGTTGACCGGCGTGTCACGACTTCTAGTTCGTAACATCCACCCTTGAACCGGTGTGTCACGATTCCAAGTTCTCCACGCCTAATTTTCATCCAAGAAGAAGTAGCCAGCAAGACGTCTTCAGGACACGTCTCAAGGATTTCCCCATAGAAAATTTTAAGTACATTTTTTTTTTTTAAGTAATTTATAAACACTTGAAAAGTCAGTATTATTAACAGTTAATAATGAGTATCAAACCAGAATTAACACAAAACACAGTGAACATTTGAGACACCAGTGATACATTTTTTAGTGAAACAGTAATTTTCACAGAAGTTAAATGTAACAGAAGTTAAATGTAACAGAAGTTAAATGTCACAGAGTTATTTTCAAGAGAGTTAATTTCAAGAGAGTTAATTTCAAGAGTTAATTTCAGAGTTATTTTCACTGTTATATTCAGTATAGAATAATTTTATTTTATGTATCAAACATAATAGTATCGTACCTTCGTGTACATGCGAGTGAAATGTTGTTTACATTTTATATTTTTGTTTGCAAATTTTTTTCAAATTATTGAATTGACTTGCAAATTAAGAGAGAGAGAGTTTACAGAGAGTTTATAGATTTAGAGAGATACTTGAAGTAATTTTGAAGTCATTTTTTGAAGTCATTTTTGAAGTCAGTTTTTGAAGTCAGTTTTTGAAGTCAGAAGGTTGCACCAAGAGGGTCAACCAAAACAGAGGTTAATCGTCTCCACTTGATAGAGATCAAGTGCAGTCATTTTCCATTTTCAGTTAATTTCAAGTTCGACAGTTTAAGTTATAGAGATACTTGATTGCATTTCAAGTAAGTCGGTTGCACCAAGAGGGTCAACCAAAACAGAGGTTAATCGTCTACACTTGATAGAGATCAAGTGCAGTCATTTTCCATTTTCAGTTAATTTCAAGTTACAGTTTCAGAATACTTGATAGAGTTCAAGTTAGGTTCAGAATACTTGATAGAGTTCAAGTTAGGTTCAGAATACTTGATAGAGTTCAAGTTAGGTTCAGAATACTTGATAGAGTTCAAGTTAGGTTCAGAATACTTGATAGAGTTCACGTTAGGTTCAGAATACTTGATAGAGTTCAAGTTAGGTTCAGAATACTTGATAGAGTTCAAGTTAGGTTCAGAATACTTGACAGAGTTCAAGTCAGAGTTTAAGTTCCAAGTCAGAGTTTAAGTTCCAAGTCAGAGTTTAAGTTCCAAGTCAGAGTTTAAGTTCCAAGTCAGAGTTTAAGTCCCAAGTCATTTCAATGCAGTCAATTGAATTCAACTTTTCCTTTGTAAGTTAAGAGAATTTAATTTAAGAAAATGTAATCTAAGAATTTAATTCAACCTTTTTTTTGTGTTGTAAAAGAGAATTTAATTCAACCTGAATTGACCGGGTTGCGTCTTTAGTTTAACCTTTTTTCTTGTTTGCGAGAAGGAAATTGACCGATTTGTCTTTTCTTTTCATGCCATTGTTGCGTATATAAATATATAGTTATGTATTTTATTATTTGTACCAAAACCGTTTTTACAAAGGTTGTAACGATTTTGGTAATTATTGTAATGTATATGAGGAACATGCCGCCCCTCCGTTTGTTGAACTCTTTTAATTTTTGTTCTAAGTAGTGTGACAAGCAATCTTTTTTTAAAAGAGCAAAGTGCTCACAAAAAACGTAATTGTCAATTTCAGACTAAAATATCAAATAATTCAAAATTCTATTAACATTTAACGAAAAAGTATAATTTTTCTACTTAACATGCAAAAATTATTAAACCTTTTTAATATTTTTTTTTATTATATAAAATAATTTTTAATGTAAAATTTAATTGAAATTATTAACAGAAAAGATTGTTCGAAATGCTTTCCTTCCATTTCAATAACTTTTTTATTCTTGGTCGAAATTCATCTATGGTTCGATTTACTTTTATTTTTAAGAATATTATAAAATTATGTTAGCTCATTAAAATGCATAATTGATCTCTATTTTTAATTTGTATTTTTATTTTTCTTTTGTTCAATTAATCGTGAGTAACTGTCCTTAAATTGTTATTGTACCATTTGTAAGGTATCAAACGAAAATTATAGTCAAATTGACATACTACTACAGTATATGGCTATGAATTTTAGTAGTCGAAATTAATTGTGTGTCAAAATTCAATTTTAAAACCGGGAGATTTACTTTCATTAATTGTAAGGTCCTCTAAGTTTTTTTAATTACCTTATACGTGTAACTGATTAATTATGTAAAATCGATAATCCTAATTGAATTCTATTACTTTTCATACATATTCGAATTCATTTTCTTTCCGCACTTCAAGTCACTTTTGCATTAAAACTCGTATGCAAATATCATCATTATAATACATCATAATTATTGCTTACTATATATAAATTCTCGCTCATGCATTTATTCAGTTAATTTAACAATCCTCTCAGCTAATCTGTCTCTCGAAATTATCAGATACACACTTTGTACCCAATAAATATAAATACACATTTGACCACAGGTCTATACATCATCCACTACGTAATTCGATTTGTACCTACAACAGTCAATAAAAATGCATGTATGCACACTATATATACTATATATACAAACCTTATGCTAAAATCATTGGATATCACAATAAACTATTTCATTGCGCGTAAATGCTAACTATGTAATTTAGTCTTAATCATTTTTGCTTTCTAATATATCTTGCTCATGCATTTATTCAGTTACTTGAACAATCCTATCAGCTAATCTGTCCCTCGAAATTGTAAAATACACACTTTGCACATAATACACCCAAATACACACTAGACCACAGGTCTATACATCATCCATTACGTAATTCGATTTTTTACCTACAATAGTCAATAAAATTAGTTTATCAATTGTACTATCATGGAAGCCTCGAAAAAATCCATGAACTTTAAAATTTATGTTTTTCCCTTTTACCTATTCATTATGAATGTAATTTTCCCCACAGAAAAATAAAATTTTGTAAAAATTTTAACCATATCATTGTTTGTCTAACTTAATTGTTTGTATAAAAGTAAAGTTTTAATCTTTGAATTTTTATATTTTATAATAGCCCTCTAAGCGAGTGTCATGTTAAAAATTTGATTACTCTGCATTGTACTCAACTACCCGAACTCCTTCTGTATAAAACTTGTATTGTAAAAAAGAATGTCGTCATCTAACTTGAATTACTTACGATGTTATTTCCTCAATTGTATTATATTGTATTAATTGTATTATATTATTGTATTAATACCATTTTGGAGGGGGAAACACTGTAAAAAGTGAACAATGAACAATTCCTATACCATCGTTATATGGATTCATTGTCTTCATGCAGTACTTATGTTCGTATAGTTTTTATGTTCGAATGTCCATTTTTACATAAGAAACCAAAATCGCCTAAGCGAGTTTTGGATAGAATTTCGATTTGTACGTCTTTATTCATTACTGTATTTTTCTAATTCATCTTTTCTAATAATGACTTATACACTAGGACGTCATAAAATAACTTTATTCTCTTTACGTTTCCCATACTTTGTACACTGAATCACGTTCTTAGTATTTGGACATCTTCCGTATTCAATGTATGGTAAATTCTTTAGTAATAATGTTGTGGTGTTATGTAGTATAAGTATTATTATTCAACCATATTCATCCATACGTCACATTTTCCCGTCATTAATTTCCCTTGATCATTATCCTATATAAATTTTATTAAATATTCATTTTTACTCGTGTCAATCTGTGAAATGCAAAACTTTTGCCTTCGTTCGAAAACGCAAAAATACGTTCTCGTATTATTTTTTTCATTTTTATTTTTAACTATATCACCTCCCGCATTGAACTCAAAAATGCTGAGTTAAGTTATCAAATTCCGCTCACTACGACAGAATCGAACGCTTCTAAGACAAATACCTCCGTTCGCTCTGATTTCAAATTTATAACATATTATAACATATTATGTTGTATATAAATCCAAACCATATGTGCCCCATGTACTTTGTATTATATTTCTAACATCTTAATTGTCTAATAATATGAAACACTGTTAAAACAAAACAAAGTTATAGTAACTGTTTAATTGTAATTAACTGTAATACTTTAATTTAATATAACGTAACGTACTTTAATAGAACTGTAATGGACAATCATAAGCGAATGTGAAGTAATCCATAATTGTAATCGTAATTGTAATGAACCAAAATTAATACGTACTCAGTCGTGTACTTAATTTGTACTTATGTGTACTACTATTACGAAATGATATCGCCTTCATAAATGTAGACTCGGCGAAAAAATACAAATTAGTTTTTATTTTTATTTTTTTTAATTTTTATTTGCAATCTTTCAAACATCTGATCATGTGTTTAAAATGGGGAAACTTAACTTCGACTGTCTTCCCCCAAACATTTAGGTTTATATTATACATGTATTTGTAAAATTACGGCACTTCATTAAGTCACTTCTTCATTATTGCATTTCATTATAGCACTTCATTACGAGCCTCCCTTGTTAGCAGCCTCGCTGCGAGGAGGGGGCAGAGGACCCTTGCCTCCTTAATATTTTTAGATTCCGGCCTGAGCCATGGTCGAAAGAGGTCGAACCTCTACCCCTGTAAATTCAGAGCACTAACTGTAAATTTTTAAGAAGTAAATTACCGTAAGAGAAACTTTTTATTTTTCCCTTCGAGTTGGGCTATCTTCATAGGAATTTAGTCAGTTAAGTCAATAAGTTATAAAAGAAAAATCGATAAGTTTAGTACCAAGAGAAAGTATCAGAGTATTATAGCAAGAGAAGAATTAATAATCGTCGACCCATAAAGCGAGAGAAAGAGACAACCCAAGCACCATAGAAGATATTGGCATAACAGTCTGGCGAGTCTGTAGCCAAGAGTTTAACAAGAGGCGACCGAAAAGAATTAGAATGTTATCGAAGAAATATCCGTTGCTGCCTTCCAACTAGAACCCCAGTCGATTCCGAACCGACTCAGGGCCATAGACGGAGGGGTTAACAAACTGGCGACCCTGCCAGGATAAGAAGAAGAAGATATGGGTCTAACAGAGTGGCGACCCTGCCCCAGGATAAGAAAAAGATTTTAAGAAACAGATATTAAGAAGAAGATTTTATGAAGATTTTATGAACAAGATTTTATGAAGAAGATTTTAAGAAGAAGATTTTAAGAAGAAGATTCTAAGAAGAAGATTTTAAGAAGAAGATTTTAACAGAAGATTTTAACAAGAAGATTTTAACGAGAAGATTTTAACAAGAAGAATATTTTAAGAAGATTTAAGAAGAGGCCACACTTTGGCCAAGATAGAAATTACCCTGCATCAGGATAAAACCAGTTGACCGCGTGTCACGACTTCTAGTTCGTAACATCCACCCTTGAACCGGTGTGTCACGATTCCAAGTTCTCCACGCCTAATTTTCATCCAAGAAGAAGTAGCCAGCAAGACGTCTTCAGGACACGTCTCAAGGATTTCCCCATAGAAAATTTTAAGTACATTTTTTTTTTTAAGTAATTTATAAACACTTGAAAAGTCAGTATTATTAACAGTTAATAATGAGTATCAAACCAGAATTAACACAAAACACAGTGAACATTTGAGACACCAGTGATACATTTTTTAGTGAAACAGTAATTTTCACAGAAGTTAAATGTAACAGAAGTTAAATGTAACAGAAGTTAAATGTAACAGAAGTTAAATGTCACAGAGTTATTTTCAAGAGAGTTAATTTCAAGAGAGTTAATTTCAAGAGTTAATTTCAGTTATTTTCACTGTTAATTCAGTATAGAATAATTTTATTTTATGTATCAAACATAATAGTATCGTACCTTCGTGTACATGCGAGTGAAATGTTGTTTACATTTTATATTTTTTTTGCAAATTTTTTTCAAATTATTGAATTGACTTGCAAATTAAGAGAGAGAGAGTTTACAGAGAGTTTATAGATTTAGAGAGATACTTGAAGTAATTTTGAAGTCATTTTTTGAAGTCATTTTTGAAGTCAGTTTTTTGAAGTCAGTTTTTGAAGTCAGAAGGTTGCACCAAGAGGGTCAACCAAAACAGAGGTTAATCGTCTCCACTTGATAGAGATCAAGTGCAGTCATTTTCCATTTTCAGTTAATTTCAAGTTCGACAGTTTAAGTTATAGAGATACTTGATTGCATTTCAAGTAAGTCGGTTGCACCAAGAGGGTCAACCAAAACAGAGGTTAATCGTCTACACTTGATAGAGATCAAGTGCAGTCATTTTCCATTTTCAGTTAATTTCAAGTTACAGTTTCAGAATACTTGATAGAGTTCAAGTTAGGTTCAGAATACTTGATAGAGTTCAAGTTAGGTTAGAATACTTGATAGAGTTCAAGTTAGGTTCAGAATACTTGATAGAGTTCACGTTAGGTTCAGAATACTTGATAGAGTTCACGTTAGGTTCAGAATACTTGATAGAGTTCAAGTTAGGTTCAGAATACTTGATAGAGTTCAAGTTAGGTTCAGAATACTTGACAGAGTTCAAGTCAGAGTTTAAGTTCCAAGTCAGAGTTTAAGTTCCAAGTCAGAGTTTAAGTTCCAAGTCAGAGTTTAAGTTCCAAGTCAGAGTTTAAGTTCCAAGTCAGAGTTTAAGTCCAAGTCATTTCAATGCAGTCAATTGAATTCAACTTTTCCTTTGTAAGTTAAGAGAATTTAATTTAAGGAAATGTAATCTAAGAATTTAATTCAACCTTTTTTTTGTGTTGTAAAAAGAATTTAATTCAACCTGAATTGACCGGGTTGCGTCTTTAGTTTAACCTTTTTTCTTGTTTGCGAGAAGGAAATTGACCGATTTGTCTTTTCTTTTCATGCCATTGTTGCGTATATAAATATATAGTTATGTATTTTATTATTTGTACCAAAACCGTTTTTACAAAGGTTGTAACGATTTTGGTAATTATTGTAATGTATATGAGGAACATGCCGCCCCTCCGTTTGTTGAACTCTTTTAATTTTTGTTCTAAGTAGTGTGACAAGCAATCTTTTTTTAAAAGAGCAAAGTGCTCACAAAAAACGTAATTGTCAATTTCAGACTAAAATATCAAATAATTCAAAATTCTATTAACATTTAACGAAAAAGTATAATTTTTCTACTTAACATGCAAAAATTATTAAACCTTTTTAATATTTTTTTTTATTATATAAAAATAATTTTTAATGTAAAATTTAATTGAAATTATTAACAGAAAAGATTGTTCGAAATGCTTTCCTTCCATTTCAATAACTTTTTTATTCTTGGTCGAAATTCATCTATGGTTCGATTTACTTTTATTTTTAAGAATATTATAAAATTATGTTAGCTCATTAAAATGCATAATTGATCTCTATTTTTAATTTGTATTTTTATTTTTCTTTTGTTCAATTAATCGTGAGTAACTGTCCTTAAATTGTTATTGTACCATTTGTAAGGTATCAAACGAAAATTATAGTCAAATTGACATACTACTACAGTATATGGCTATGAATTTTAGTAGTCGAAATTAATTGTGTGTCAAAATTCAATTTTAAAACCGGGAGATTTACTTTCATTAATTGTAAGGTCCTCTAAGTTTTTTTTAATTACCTTATACGTGTAACTGATTAATTATGTAAAATCGATAATCCTAATTGAATTCTATTACTTTTCATACATATTCGAATTCATTTTCTTTCCGCACTTCAAGTCACTTTTGCATTAAAACTCGTATGCAAATATCATCATTATAATACATCATAATTATTGCTTACTATATATAAATTCTCGCTCATGCATTTATTCAGTTAATTTAACAATCCTCTCAGCTAATCTGTCTCTCGAAATTATCAGATACACACTTTGTACCCAATAAATATAAATACACATTTGACCACAGGTCTATACATCATCCACTACGTAATTCGATTTGTACCTACAACAGTCAATAAAATGCATGTATGCACACTATATATACTATATATACAAACCTTATGCTAAAATCATTGGATATCACAATAAACTATTTCATTGCGCGTAAATGCTAACTATGTAATTTAGTCTTAATCATTTTTGCTTTCTAATATATCTTGCTCATGCATTTATTCAGTTACTTGAACAATCCTATCAGCTAATCTGTCCCTCGAAATTGTAAAAACACACTTTGCACATAATACACCCAAATACACACTAGACCACAGGTCTATACATCATCCATTACGTAATTCGATTTTTTACCTACAATAGTCAATAAAATTAGTTTATCAATTGTACTATCATGGAAGCCTCGAAAAAATCCATGAACTTTAGAATTTATGTTTTTCCCTTTTACCTATTCATTATGAATGTAATTTTCCCCACAGAAAAATAAAATTTTGTAAAAATTTTAACCATATCATTGTTTGTCTAACTTAATTGTTTGTATAAAAGTAAAGTTTTAATCATTGAATTTATATATTTTATAATAGCCCTCTAAGCGAGTGTCATGTTAAAAATTTGATTACTCTGCATTGTACTCAACTACCCGAACTCGTTCTGTATAAAACTTGTATTGTAAAAAAGAATGTCGTCATCTAACTTGAATTACTTACGATGTTATTTCCTCAATTGTATTATATTGTATTAATTGTATTATATTATTGTATTAATACCATTTTGGAGGGGGAAACACTGTAAAAAGTGAATAATGAACAATTCCTATACCATCGTTATATGGATTCATTGTCTTCATGCAGTACTTATGTTCGTATAGTTTTTATGTTCGAATGTCCATTTTTACATAAGAAACCAAAATCGCCTAAGCGAGTTTTGGATAGAATTTCGATTTGTACGTCTTTATTCATTACTGTATTTTTCTAATTCATCTTTTCTAATAATGACTTATACACTAGGACGTCATAAAATAACTTTATTCTCTTTACGTTTCCCATACTTTGTACACTGAATCACGTTCTTAGTATTTGGACATCTTCCGTATTCAATGTATGGTAAATTCTTTAGTAATAATGTTGTGGTGTTATGTAGTATAAGTATTATTATTCAACCATATTCATCCATACGTCACATTTTCCCGTCATTAATTTCCCTTGATCATTATCCTATATAAATTTTATTAAATATTCATTTTTACTCGTGTCAATCTGTGAAATGCAAAACTTTTGCCTTCGTTCGAAAACGCAAAAAACGTTCTTCTCGTATTATTTTTTCATTTTTATTTTTAACTATATCACCTCCCGCATTGAACTCAAAAATGCTGAGTTAAGTTATCAAATTCCGCTCACTACGACAGAATCGAACGCTTCTAAGACAAATACCTCCGTTCGCTCTGATTTCAAATTTATAACATATTATAACATATTATGTTGTATATAAATCCAAACCATATGTGCCCCATGTACTTTGTATTATATTTCTAACATCTTAATTGTCTAATAATATGAAACACTGTTAAAACAAAACAAAGTTATAGTAACTGTTTAATTGTAATTAACTGTAATACTTTAATTTAATATAACGTAACGTACTTTAATAGAACTGTAATGGACAATCATAAGCGAATGTGAAGTAATCCATAATTGTAATCGTAATTGTAATGAACCAAAATTAATACGTACTCAGTCGTGTACTTAATTTGTACTTATGTGTACTACTATTACGAAATGATATCGCCTTCATAAATGTAGACTCGGCGAAAAAATACAAATTAGTTTTTATTTTTATTTTTTTAATTTTTATTTGCAATCTTTCAAACATCTGATCATGTGTTTAAAATGGGGAAACTTAACTTCGACTGTCTTCCCCCAAACATTTAGGTTTATATTATACATGTATTTGTAAAATTACGGCACTTCATTAAGTCACTTCTTCATTATTGCATTTCATTATAGCACTTCATTACGAGCCTCCCTTGTTAGCAGCCTCGCTGCGAGGAGGGGGCAGAGGACCCTTGCCTCCTTAATATTTTTAGATTCCGGCCTGAGCCATGGTCGAAAGAGGTCGAACCTCTACCCCTGTAAATTCAGAGCACTAACTGTAAATTTTTAAGAAGTAAATTACCGTAAGAGAAACTTTTTATTTTTCCCTTCGAGTTGGGCTATCTTCATAGGAATTTAGTCAGTTAAGTCAATAAGTTATAAAAGAAAAATCGATAAGTTTAGTACCAAGAGAAAGTATCAGAGTATTATAGCAAGAGAAGAATTAATAATCGTCGACCCATAAAGCGAGAGAAAGAGACAACCCAAGCACCATAGAAGATATTGGCATAACAGTCTGGCGAGTCTGTAGCCAAGAGTTTAACAAGAGGCGACCGAAAAGAATTAGAATGTTATCGAAGAAATATCCGTTGCTGCCTTCCAACTAGAACCCCAGTCGATTCCGAACCGACTCAGGGCCATAGACGGAGGGGTTAACAAACTGGCGACCCTGCCAGGATAAGAAGAAGAAGATATGGGTCTAACAGAGTGGCGACCCTGCCCCAGGATAAGAAAAAGATTTTAAGAAACAGATATTAAGAAGAAGATTTATGAAGATTTTATGAACAAGATTTTATGAAGAAGATTTTAAGAAGAAGATTTTAAGAAGAAGATTCTAAGAAGAAGATTTTAAGAAGAAGATTTAACAAGAAGATTTTAACAAGAAGATTTTAACGAGAAGATTTTAACAAGAAGAATATTTTAAGAAGATTTTAAGAAGAGGCCACACTTTGGCCAAGATAGAAATTACCCTGCATCAGGATAAAACCAGTTGACCGGCGTGTCACGACTTCTAGTTCGTAACATCCACCCTTGAACCGGTGTGTCACGATTCCAAGTTCTCCACGCCTAATTTTCATCCAAGAAGAAGTAGCCAGCAAGACGTCTTCAGGACACGTCTCAAGGATTTCCCCATAGAAAATTTTAAGTACATTTTTTTTTTTTAAGTAATTTATAAACACTTGAAAAGTCAGTATTATTAACAGTTAATAATGAGTATCAAACCAGAATAACACAAAACACAGTGAACATTTGAGACACCATGATACATTTTTTAGTGAAACAGTAATTTTCACAGAAGTTAAATGTAACAGAAGTTAAATGTAAAGAAGTTAAATGTAACAGAAGTTAAATGTCACAGAGTTATTTTCAAGAGAGTTAATTTCAAGAGAGTTAATTTCAAGAGTTAATTTCAGTTATTTTCACTGTTATATTCAGTATAGAATAATTTATTTTATGTATCAAACATAATAGTATCGTACCTTCGTGTACATGCGAGTGAAATGTTGTTTACATTTTATATTTTTTTTGCAAATTTTTTTCAAATTATTGAATTGACTTGCAAATTAAGAGAGAGAGAGAGTTTACAGAGAGTTTATAGATTTAGAGAGATACTTGAAGTAATTTTGAAGTCATTTTTTGAAGTCATTTTTGAAGTCATTTTTGAAGTCAGTTTTTGAAGTCAGAAGGTTGCACCAAGAGGGTCAACCAAAACAGAGGTTAATCGTCTCCACTTGATAGAGATCAAGTGCAGTCATTTTCCATTTTCAGTTAATTTCAAGTTCGACAGTTTAAGTTATAGAGATACTTGATTGCATTTCAAGTAAGTCGGTTGCACCAAGAGGTCAACCAAAACAGAGGTTAATCGTCTACACTTGATAGAGATCAAGTGCAGTCATTTTCCATTTTCAGTTAATTTCAAGTTACAGTTTCAGAATACTTGATAGAGTTCAAGTTAGGTTCAGAATACTTGATAGAGTTCAAGTTAGGTTCAGAATACTTGATAGAGTTCAAGTTAGGTTGAGAATACTTGATAGAGTTCACGTTAGGTTCAGAATACTTGATAGAGTTCACGTTAGGTTCAGAATACTTGATAGAGTTCAAGTTAGGTTCAGAATACTGATAGAGTTCAAGTTAGGTTCAGAATACTTGACAGAGTTCAAGTCAGAGTTTAAGTTCCAAGTCAGAGTTTAAGTTCCAAGTCAGAGTTTAAGTTCCAAGTCAGAGTTTAAGTTCCAAGTCAGAGTTTAAGTTCCAAGTCAGAGTTTAAGTCCCAAGTCATTTCAATGCAGTCAATTGAATTCAACTTTTCCTTTGTAAGTTAAGAGAATTTAATTTAAGAAAATGTAATCTAAGAATTTAATTCAACCTTTTTTTGTGTTGTAAAAGAGAATTTAATTCAACCTGAATTGACCGGGTTGCGTCTTTAGTTTAACCTTTTTTTTGTTTGCGAGAAGGAAATTGACCGATTTGTCTTTTCTTTTCATGCCATTGTTGCGTATATAAATATATAGTTATGTATTTTATTATTTGTACCAAAACCGTTTTTACAAAGGTTGTAACGATTTTGGTAATTATTGTAATGTATATGAGGAACATGCCGCCCCTCCGTTTGTTGAACTCTTTTAATTTTTGTTCTAAGTAGTGTGACAAGCAATCTTTTTTTAAAAGAGCAAAGTGCTCACAAAAAACGTAATTGTCAATTTCAGACTAAAATATCAAATAATTCAAAATTCTATTAACATTTAACGAAAAAGTATAATTTTCTACTTAACATGCAAAAATTATTAAACCTTTTTAATATTTTTTTTTATTATATAAAAATAATTTTTAATGTAAAATTTAATTGAAATTATTAACAGAAAAGATTGTTCGAAATGCTTTCCTTCCATTTCAATAACTTTTTTATTCTTGGTCGAAATTCATCTATGGTTCGATTTACTTTTATTTTTAAGAATATTATAAAATTATGTTAGCTCATTAAAATGCATAATTGATCTCTATTTTTAATTTGTATTTTTATTTTTCTTTTGTTCAATTAATCGTGAGTAACTGTCCTTAAATTGTTATTGTACCATTTGTAAGGTATCAAACGAAAATTATAGTCAAATTGACATACTACTACAGTATATGGCTATGAATTTTAGTAGTCGAAATTAATTGTGTGTCAAAATTCAATTTTAAAACCGGGAGATTTACTTTCATTAATTGTAAGGTCCTCTAAGTTTTTTTTAATTACCTTATACGTGTAACTGATTAATTATGTAAAATCGATAATCCTAATTGAATTCTATTACTTTTCATACATATTCGAATTCATTTTCTTTCCGCACTTCAAGTCACTTTTGCATTAAAACTCGTATGCAAATATCATCATTATAATACATCATAATTATTGCTTACTATATATAAATTCTCGCTCATGCATTTATTCAGTTAATTTAACAATCCTCTCAGCTAATCTGTCTCTCGAAATTATCAGATACACACTTTGTACCCAATAAATATAAATACACATTTGACCACAGGTCTATACATCATCCACTACGTAATTCGATTTGTACCTACAACAGTCAATAAAAATGCATGTATGCACACTATATATACTATATATACAAACCTTATGCTAAAATCATTGGATATCACAATAAACTATTTCATTGCGCGTAAATGCTAACTATGTAATTTAGTCTTAATCATTTTTGCTTTCTAATATATCTTGCTCATGCATTTATTCAGTTACTTGAACAATCCTATCAGCTAATCTGTCCCTCGAAATTGTAAAATACACACTTTGCACATAATACACCCAAATACACACTAGACCACAGGTCTATACATCATCCATTACGTAATTCGATTTTTTACCTACAATAGTCAATAAAATTAGTTTATCAATTGTACTATCATGGAAGCCTCGAAAAAATCCATGAACTTTAAAATTTATGTTTTTTTTTACCTATTCATTATGAATGTAATTTTCCCCACAGAAAAATAAAATTTTGTAAAAATTTTAACCATATCATTGTTTGTCTAACTTAATTGTTGTATAAAAGTAAAGTTTTAATCTTTGAATTTTTATATTTTATAATAGCCCTCTAAGCGAGTGTCATGTTAAAAATTTGATTACTCTGCATTGTACTCAACTACCCGAACTCCTTCTGTATAAAACTTGTATTGTAAAAAAGAATGTCGTCATCTAACTTGAATTACTTACGATGTTATTTCCTCAATTGTATTATATTGTATTAATTGTATTATATTATTGTATTAATACCATTTTGGAGGGGAAACACTGTAAAAAGTGAACAATGAACAATTCCTATACCATCGTTATATGGATTCATTGTCTTCATGCAGTACTTATGTTCGTATAGTTTTTATGTTCGAATGTCCATTTTTACATAAGAAACCAAAATCGCCTAAGCGAGTTTTGGATAGAATTTCGATTTGTACGTCTTTATTCATTACTGTATTTTTCTAATTCATCTTTTCTAATAATGACTTATACACTAGGACGTCATAAAATAACTTTATTCTCTTTACGTTTCCCATACTTTGTACACTGAATCACGTTCTTAGTATTTGGACATCTTCCGTATTCAATGTATGGTAAATTCTTTAGTAATAATGTTGTGGTGTTATGTAGTATAAGTATTATTATTCAACCATATTCATCCATACGTCACATTTTCCCGTCATTAATTTCCCTTGATCATTATCCTATATAAATTTTATTAAATATTCATTTTTACTCGTGTCAATCTGTGAAATGCAAAACTTTTGCCTTCGTTCGAAAACGCAAAAATACGTTCTCGTATTATTTTTTTCATTTTTATTTTTAACTATATCACCTCCCGCATTGAACTCAAAAATGCTGAGTTAAGTTATCAAATTCCGCTCACTACGACAGAATCGAACGCTTCTAAGACAAATACCTCCGTTCGCTCTGATTTCAAATTTATAACATATTATAACATATTATGTTGTATATAAATCCAAACCATATGTGCCCCATGTACTTTGTATTATATTTCTAACATCTTAATTGTCTAATAATATGAAACACTGTTAAAACAAAACAAAGTTATAGTAACTGTTTAATTGTAATTAACTGTAATACTTTAATTTAATATAACGTAACGTACTTTAATAGAACTGTAATGGACAATCATAAGCGAATGTGAAGTAATCCATAATTGTAATCGTAATTGTAATGAACCAAAATTAATACGTACTCAGTCGTGTACTTAATTTGTACTTATGTGTACTACTATTACGAAATGATATCGCCTTCATAAATGTAGACTCGGCGAAAAAATACAAATTAGTTTTTATTTTTATTTTTTTAATTTTTATTTGCAATCTTTCAAACATCTGATCATGTGTTTAAAATGGGGAAACTTAACTTCGACTGTCTTCCCCCAAACATTTAGGTTTATATTATACATGTATTTGTAAAATTACGGCACTTCATTAAGTCACTTCTTCATTATTGCATTTCATTATAGCACTTCATTACGAGCCTCCCTTGTTAGCAGCCTCGCTGCGAGGAGGGGGCAGAGGACCCTTGCCTCCTTAATATTTTTAGATTCCGGCCTGAGCCATGGTCGAAAGAGGTCGAACCTCTACCCCTGTAAATTCAGAGCACTAACTGTAAATTTTTAAGAAGTAAATTACCGTAAGAGAAACTTTTTATTTTTCCCTTCGAGTTGGGCTATCTTCATAGGAATTTAGTCAGTTAAGTCAATAAGTTATAAAAGAAAAATCGATAAGTTTAGTACCAAGAGAAAGTATCAGAGTATTATAGCAAGAGAAGAATTAATAATCGTCGACCCATAAAGCGAGAGAAAGAGACAACCCAAGCACCATAGAAGATATTGGCATAACAGTCTGGCGAGTCTGTAGCCAAGAGTTTAACAAGAGGCGACCGAAAAGAATTAGAATGTTATCGAAGAAATATCCGTTGCTGCCTTCCAACTAGAACCCCAGTCGATTCCGAACCGACTCAGGGCCATAGACGGAGGGGTTAACAAACTGGCGACCCTGCCAGGATAAGAAGAAGAAGATATGGGTCTAACAGAGTGGCGACCCTGCCCCAGGATAAGAAAAAGATTTTAAGAAACAGATATTAAGAAGAAGATTTTATGAAGATTTTATGAACAAGAAAAGTTTAAGAAGAAGATTTTAAGAAGAAGATTTTAACAAGAAGATTTTAACGAGAAGATTTTAACAAGAAGAATATTTTAAGAAGATTTTAAGAAGAGGCCACACTTTGGCCAAGATAGAAATTACCCTGCATCAGGATAAAACCAGTTGACCGGCGTGTCACGACTTCTAGTTCGTAACATCCACCCTTGAACCGGTGTGTCACGATTCCAAGTTCTCCACGCCTAATTTTCATCCAAGAAGAAGTAGCCAGCAAGACGTCTTCAGGACACGTCTCAAGGATTTCCCCATAGAAATTTTAAGTACATTTTTTTTTTTTAAGTAATTTATAAACACTTGAAAAGTCAGTATTATTAACAGTTAATAATGAGTATCAAACCAGAATTAACACAAAACACAGTGAACATTTGAGACACCAGTGATACATTTTTTAGTGAAACAGTAATTTTCACAGAAGTTAAATGTAACAGAAGTTAAATGTAACAGAAGTTAAATGTAACAGAAGTTAAATGTCACAGAGTTATTTTCAAGAGAGTTAATTTCAAGAGAGTTAATTTCAAGAGTTAATTTCAGAGTTATTTTCACTGTTATATTCAGTATAGAATAATTTTATTTTATGTATCAAACATAATAGTATCGTACCTTCGTGTACATGCGAGTGAAATGTTGTTTACATTTTATATTTTTGTTTGCAAATTTTTTTCAAATTATTGAATTGACTTGCAAATTAAGAGAGAGAGAGAGTTTACAGAGAGTTTATAGATTTAGAGAGATACTTGAAGTAATTTTGAAGTCATTTTTGAAGTCATTTTTGAAGTCAGTTTTTGAAGTCAGTTTTTGAAGTCAGTTTTTGAAGTCAGAAGGTTGCACCAAGAGGGTCAACCAAAACAGAGGTTAATCGTCTCCACTTGATAGAGATCAAGTGCAGTCATTTTCCATTTTCAGTTAATTTCAAGTTCGACAGTTTAAGTTATAGAGATACTTGATTGCATTTCAAGTAAGTCGGTTTGCACCAAGAGGGTCAACCAAAACAGAGGTTAATCGTCTACACTTGATAGAGATCAAGTGCAGTCATTTTCCATTTTCAGTTAATTTCAAGTTACAGTTTCAGAATACTTGATAGAGTTCAAGTTAGGTTCAGAATACTTGATAGAGTTCAAGTTAGGTTCAGAATACTTGATAGAGTTCAAGTTAGGTTGAGAATACTTGATAGAGTTCACGTTAGGTTCAGAATACTTGATAGAGTTCAAGTTAGGTTCAGAATACTTGATAGAGTTCAAGTTAGGTTCAGAATACTTGACAGAGTTCAAGTCAGAGTTTAAGTTCCAAGTCAGAGTTTAAGTTCCAAGTCAGAGTTTAAGTTCCAAGTCAGAGTTTAAGTTCCAAGTCAGAGTTTAAGTTCCAAGTCAGAGTTTAAGTCCCAAGTCATTTCAATGCAGTCAATTGAATTCAACTTTTCCTTTGTAAGTTAAGAGAATTTAATTTAAGAAAATGTAATCTAAGAATTTAATTCAACCTTTTTTTTGTGTTGTAAAAGAGAATTTAATTCAACCTGAATTGACCGGGTTGCGTCTTTAGTTTAACCTTTTTTCTTGTTTGCGAGAAGGAAATTGACCGATTTGTCTTTTCTTTTCATGCCATTGTTGCGTATATAAATATATAGTTATGTATTTTATTATTTGTACCAAAACCGTTTTTACAAAGGTTGTAACGATTTTGGTAATTATTGTAATGTATATGAGGAACATGCCGCCCCTCCGTTTGTTGAACTCTTTTAATTTTTGTTCTAAGTAGTGTGACAAGCAATCTTTTTTAAAAGAGCAAAGTGCTCACAAAAAACGTAATTGTCAATTTCAGACTAAAATATCAAATAATTCAAAATTCTATTAACATTTAACGAAAAAGTATAATTTTTCTACTTAACATGCAAAAATTATTAAACCTTTTTAATATTTTTTTTTATTATATAAAAATAATTTTTAATGTAAAATTTAATTGAAATTATTAACAGAAAAGATTGTTCGAAATGCTTTCCTTCCATTTCAATAACTTTTTTATTCTTGGTCGAAATTCATCTATGGTTCGATTTACTTTTATTTTTAAGAATATTATAAAATTATGTTAGCTCATTAAATGCATAATTGATCTCTATTTTTAATTTGTATTTTTTTTTTCTTTTGTTCAATTAATCGTGAGTAACTGTCCTTAAATTGTTATTGTACCATTTGTAAGGTATCAAACGAAAATTATAGTCAAATTGACATACTACTACAGTATATGGCTATGAATTTTAGTAGTCGAAATTAATTGTGTGTCAAAATTCAATTTTAAAACCGGGAGATTTACTTTCATTAATTGTAAGGTCCTCTAAGTTTTTTTAATTACCTTATACGTGTAACTGATTAATTATGTAAAATCGATAATCCTAATTGAATTCTATTACTTTTCATACATATTCGAATTCATTTTCTTTCCGCACTTCAAGTCACTTTTGCATTAAAACTCGTATGCAAATATCATCATTATAATACATCATAATTATTGCTTACTATATATAAATTCTCGCTCATGCATTTATTCAGTTAATTTAACAATCCTCTCAGCTAATCTGTCTCTCGAAATTATCAGATACACACTTTGTACCCAATAAATATAAATACACATTTGACCACAGGTCTATACATCATCCACTACGTAATTCGATTTGTACCTACAACAGTCAATAAAAATGCATGTATGCACACTATATATACTATATATACAAACCTTATGCTAAAATCATTGGATATCACAATAAACTATTTCATTGCGCGTAAATGCTAACTATGTAATTTAGTCTTAATCATTTTTGCTTTCTAATATATCTTGCTCATGCATTTATTCAGTTACTTGAACAATCCTATCAGCTAATCTGTCCCTCGAAATTGTAAAATACACACTTTGCACATAATACACCCAAATACACACTAGACCACAGGTCTATACATCATCCATTACGTAATTCGATTTTTTACCTACAATAGTCAATAAAATTAGTTTATCAATTGTACTATCATGGAAGCCTCGAAAAAATCCATGAACTTTAAAATTTATGTTTTTCCCTTTTACCTATTCATTATGAATGTAATTTTCCCCACAGAAAAATAAAATTTTGTAAAAATTTTAACCATATCATTGTTTGTCTAACTTAATTGTTTGTATAAAAGTAAAGTTTTAATCTTTGAATTTTTATATTTTATAATAGCCCTCTAAGCGAGTGTCATGTTAAAAATTTGATTACTCTGCATTGTACTCAACTACCCGAACTCCTTCTGTATAAAACTTGTATTGTAAAAAAGAATGTCGTCATCTAACTTGAATTACTTACGATGTTATTTCCTCAATTGTATTATATTGTATTAATTGTATTATATTATTGTATTAATACCATTTTGGAGGGGGAAACACTGTAAAAAGTGAACAATGAACAATTCCTATACCATCGTTATATGGATTCATTGTCTTCATGCAGTACTTATGTTCGTATAGTTTTTATGTTCGAATGTCCATTTTTACATAAGAAACCAAAATCGCCTAAGCGAGTTTTGGATAGAATTTCGATTTGTACGTCTTTATTCATTACTGTATTTTTCTAATTCATCTTTTCTAATAATGACTTATACACTAGGACGTCATAAAATAACTTTATTCTCTTTACGTTTCCCATACTTTGTACACTGAATCACGTTCTTAGTATTTGGACATCTTCCGTATTCAATGTATGGTAAATTCTTTAGTAATAATGTTGTGGTGTTATGTAGTATAAGTATTATTATTCAACCATATTCATCCATACGTCACATTTTCCCGTCATTAATTTCCCTTGATCATTATCCTATATAAATTTTATTAAATATTCATTTTTACTTGTGTCAATCTGTGAAATGCAAACTTTTGCCTTCGTTTCGAAAACGCAAAAATACGTTCTCGTATTATTTTTTTCATTTTTATTTTTAACTATATCACCTCCCGCATTGAACTCAAAAATGCTGAGTTAAGTTATCAAATTCCGCTCACTACGACAGAATCGAACGCTTCTAAGACAAATACCTCCGTTCGCTCTGATTTCAAATTTATAACATATTATAACATATTATGTTGTATATAAATCCAAACCATATGTGCCCCATGTACTTTGTATTATATTTCTAACATCTTAATTGTCTAATAATATGAAACACTGTTAAAACAAAACAAAGTTATAGTAACTGTTTAATTGTAATTAACTGTAATACTTTAATTTAATATAACGTAACGTACTTTAATAGAACTGTAATGGACAATCATAAGCGAATGTGAAGTAATCCATAATTGTAATCGTAATTGTAATGAACCAAAATTAATACGTACTCAGTCGTGTACTTAATTTGTACTTATGTGTACTACTATTACGAAATGATATCGCCTTCATAAATGTAGACTCGGCGAAAAAATACAAATTAGTTTTTATTTTTATTTTTTTTAATTTTTATTTGCAATCTTTCAAACATCTGATCATGTGTTTAAAATGGGGAAACTTAACTTCGACTGTCTTCCCCCAAACATTTAGGTTTATATTATACATGTATTTGTAAAATTACGGCACTTCATTAAGTCACTTCTTCATTATTGCATTTCATTATAGCACTTCATTACGAGCCTCCCTTGTTAGCAGCCTCGCTGCGAGGAGGGGGCAGAGGACCCTTGCCTCCTTAATATTTTAGATTCCGGCCTGAGCCATGGTCGAAAGAGGTCGAACCTCTACCCCTGTAAATTCAGAGCACTAACTGTAAATTTTTAAGAAGTAAATTACCGTAAGAGAAACTTTTTATTTTTCCCTTCGAGTTGGGCTATCTTCATAGGAATTTAGTCAGTTAAGTCAATAAGTTATAAAAGAAAAATCGATAAGTTTAGTACCAAGAGAAAGTATCAGAGTATTATAGCAAGAGAAGAATTAATAATCGTCGACCCATAAAGCGAGAGAAAGAGACAACCCAAGCACCATAGAAGATATTGGCATAACAGTCTGGCGAGTCTGTAGCCAAGAGTTTAACAAGAGGCGACCGAAAAGAATTAGAATGTTATCGAAGAAATATCCGTTGCTGCTTCCAACTAGAACCCCAGTCGATTCCGAACCGACTCAGGGCCATAGACGGAGGGGTTAACAAACTGGCGACCCTGCCAGGATAAGAAGAAGAAGATATGGGTCTAACAGAGTGGCGACCCTGCCCCAGGATAAGAAAAAGATTTTAAGAAACAGATATTAAGAAGATTTTATGAAGATTTTATGAACAAGATTTTATGAAGAAGATTTTAAGAAGAAGATTTTAAGACAAGAAGATTTTAACGAGAAGATTTTAACAAGAAGATATATTTTAAGAAGATTTTAAGAAGAGGCCACACTTTGGCCAAGATAGAAATTACCCTGCATCAGGATAAAACCAGTTGACCGGCGTGTCACGACTTCTAGTTCGTAACATCCACCCTTGAACCGGTGTGTCACGATTCCAAGTTCTCCACGCCTAATTTTCATCCAAGAAGAAGTAGCCAGCAAGACGTCTTCAGGACACGTCTCAAGGATTTCCCCATAGAAAATTTTAAGTACATTTTTTTTTTTTAAGTAATTTATAAACACTTGAAAAGTCAGTATTATTAACAGTTAATAATGAGTATCAAACCAGAATTAACACAAAACACAGTGAACATTTGAGACACCAGTGATACATTTTTTAGTGAAACAGTAATTTTCACAGAAGTTAAATGTAACAGAAGTTAAATGTAACAGAAGTTAAATGTAACAGAAGTTAAATGTAACAGAATTAATGTGAGTTATTTCAAGAGAGTTAATTTCAAGAGAGTTAATTTCAAGAGTTAATTTCAGAGTTATTTTCACTGTTATATTCAGTATAGAATAATTTTATTTTATGTATCAAACATAATATATCGTACCTTCGTGTACATGCGAGTGAAATGTTGTTTACATTTTTATTTTTGTTTGCAATTTTTTTCAAATTATTGAATTGACTTGCAAATTAAGAGAGAGAGAGAGTTTACAGAGAGTTTATAGATTTAGAGAGATACTTGAAGTAATTTTGAAGTCATTTTTTGAAGTCATTTTTGAAGTCAGTTTTTTGAAGTCAGTTTTGAAGTCAGTTTTTGAAGTCAGAAGGTTGCACCAAGAGGGTCAACCAAAACAGAGGTTAATCGTCTCCACTTGATAGAGATCAAGTGCAGTCATTTTCCATTTTCAGTTAATTTCAAGTTCGACAGTTTAAGTTATAGAGATACTTGATTGCATTTCAAGTAAGTCGGTTGCACCAAGAGGGTCAACCAAAACAGAGGTTAATCGTCTACACTTGATAGAGATCAAGTGCAGTCATTTTCCATTTTCAGTTAATTTCAAGTTACAGTTTCAGAATACTTGATAGAGTTCAAGTTAGGTTCAGAATACTTGATAGAGTTCAAGTTAGGTTAGAATACTTGATAGAGTTCAAGTTAGGTTGAGAATACTTGATAGAGTTCACGTTAGGTTCAGAATACTTGATAGAGTTCAAGTTAGGTTCAGAATACTTGATAGAGTTCAAGTTAGGTTCAGAATACTTGACAGAGTTCAAGTCAGAGTTTAAGTTCCAAGTCAGAGTTTAAGTTCCAAGTCAGAGTTTAAGTTCCAAGTCAGAGTTTAAGTTCCAAGTCAGAGTTTAAGTTCCAAGTCAGAGTTTAAGTCCCAAGTCATTTCAATGCAGTCAATTGAATTCAACTTTTCCTTTGTAAGTTAAGAGAATTTAATTTAAGAAATGTAATCTAAGAATTTAATTCAACCTTTTTTTGTGTTGTAAAAGAGAATTTAATTCAACCTGAATTGACCGGGTTGCGTCTTTAGTTTAACCTTTTTTCTTGTTTGCGAGAAGGAAATTGACCGATTTGTCTTTTCTTTTCATGCCATTGTTGCGTATATAAATATATAGTTATGTATTTTATTATTTGTACCAAAACCGTTTTTACAAAGGTTGTAACGATTTTGGTAATTATTGTAATGTATATGAGGAACATGCCGCCCCTCCGTTTGTTGAACTCTTTTAATTTTTGTTCTAAGTAGTGTGACAAGCAATCTTTTTTTAAAAGAGCAAAGTGCTCACAAAAACGTAATTGTCAATTTCAGACTAAAATATCAAATAATTCAAAATTCTATTAACATTTAACGAAAAAGTATAATTTTTCTACTTAACATGCAAAAATTATTAAACCTTTTTAATATTTTTTTTATTATATAAAAATAATTTTTAATGTAAAATTTAATTGAAATTATTAACAGAAAAGATTGTTCGAAATGCTTTCCTTCCATTTCAATAACTTTTTTATTCTTGGTCGAAATTCATCTATGGTTCGATTTACTTTTATTTTTAAGAATATTATAAAATTATGTTAGCTCATTAAAATGCATAATTGATCTCTATTTTTAATTTGTATTTTTATTTTTCTTTTGTTCAATTAATCGTGAGTAACTGTCCTTAAATTGTTATTGTACCATTTGTAAGGTATCAAACGAAAATTATAGTCAAATTGACATACTACTACAGTATATGGCTATGAATTTTAGTAGTCGAAATTAATTGTGTGTCAAAATTCAATTTTAAAACCGGGAGATTTACTTTCATTAATTGTAAGGTCCTCTAAGTTTTTTTTAATTACCTTATACGTGTAACTGATTAATTATGTAAAATCGATAATCCTAATTGAATTCTATTACTTTTCATACATATTCGAATTCATTTTCTTTCCGCACTTCAAGTCACTTTTGCATTAAAACTCGTATGCAAATATCATCATTATAATACATCATAATTATTGCTTACTATATATAAATTCTCGCTCATGCATTTATTCAGTTAATTTAACAATCCTCTCAGCTAATCTGTCTCTCGAAATTATCAGATACACACTTTTGTACCCAATAAATATAATACACATTTGACCACAGGTCTATACATCATCCACTACGTAATTCGATTTGTACCTACAACAGTCAATAAAAATGCATGTATGCACACTATATATACTATATATACAAACCTTATGCTAAAATCATTGGATATCACAATAAACTATTTCATTGCGCGTAAATGCTAACTATGTAATTTAGTCTTAATCATTTTTGCTTTCTAATATATCTTGCTCATGCATTTATTCAGTTACTTGAACAATCCTATCAGCTAATCTGTCCCTCGAAATTGTAAAATACACACTTTGCACATAATACACCCAAATACACACTAGACCACAGGTCTATACATCATCCATTACGTAATTCGATTTTTTACCTACAATAGTCAATAAAATTAGTTTATCAATTGTACTATCATGGAAGCCTCGAAAAATCCATGAACTTTAAATTTATGTTTTTCCCTTTTACCTATTCATTATGAATGTAATTTTCCCCACAGAAAAATAAAATTTTGTAAAAATTTTAACCATATCATTGTTTGTCTAACTTAATTGTTTGTATAAAAGTAAAGTTTTAATCTTGAATTTTATATTTTATAATAGCCCTCTAAGCGAGTGTCATGTTAAAAATTTGATTACTCTGCATTGTACTCAACTACCCGAACTCGTTCTGTATAAAACTTGTATTGTAAAAAAGAATGTCGTCATCTAACTTGAATTACTTACGATGTTATTTCCTCAATTGTATTATATTGTATTAATTGTATTATATTATTGTATTAATACCATTTTGGAGGGGGAAACACTGTAAAAAGTGAACATGAACAATTCCTATACCATCGTTATATGGATTCATTGTCTTCATGCAGTACTTATGTTCGTATAGTTTTTATGTTCGAATGTCCATTTTTACATAAGAAACCAAAATCGCCTAAGCGAGTTTTGGATAGAATTTCGATTTGTACGTCTTTATTCATTACTGTATTTTTCTAATTCATCTTTTCTAATAATGACTTATACACTAGGACGTCATAAATAACTTTATTCTCTTTACGTTTCCCATACTTTGTACACTGAATCACGTTCTTAGTATTTGGACATCTTCCGTATTCAATGTATGGTAAATTCTTTAGTAATAATGTTGTGGTGTTATGTAGTATAAGTATTATTATTCAACCATATTCATCCATACGTCACATTTTCCCGTCATTAATTTCCCTTGATCATTATCCTATATAAATTTTATTAAATATTCATTTTTACTTGTGTCAATCTGTGAAATGCAAAACTTTTGCCTTCGTTCGAAAACGCAAAAATACGTTCTCGTATTATTTTTTTCATTTTTATTTTTAACTATATCACCTCCCGCATTGAACTCAAAAATGCTGAGTTAAGTTATCAAATTCCGCTCACTACGACAGAATCGAACGCTTCTAAGACAAATACCTCCGTTCGCTCTGATTTCAAATTTATAACATATTATAACATATTATGTTGTATATAAATCCAAACCATATGTGCCCCATGTACTTTGTATTATATTTCTAACATCTTAATTGTCTAATAATATGAAACACTGTTAAAACAAAACAAAGTTATAGTAACTGTTTAATTGTAATTAACTGTAATACTTTAATTTAATATAACGTAACGTACTTTAATAGAACTGTAATGGACAATCATAAGCGAATGTGAAGTAATCCATAATTGTAATCGTAATTGTAATGAACCAAAATTAATACGTACTCAGTCGTGTACTTAATTTGTACTTATGTGTACTACTATTACGAAATGATATCGCCTTCATAAATGTAGACTCGGCGAAAAAATACAAATTAGTTTTTATTTTTATTTTTTTTAATTTTTATTTGCAATCTTTCAAACATCTGATCATGTGTTTAAATGGGGAAACTTAACTTCGACTGTCTTCCCCCAAACATTTAGGTTTATATTATACATGTATTTGTAAAATTACGGCACTTCATTAAGTCACTTCTTCATTATTGCATTTCATTATAGCACTTCATTACGAGCCTCCCTTGTTAGCAGCCTCGCTGCGAGGAGGGGGCAGAGGACCCTTGCCTCCTTAATATTTTTAGATTCCGGCCTGAGCCATGGTCGAAAGAGGTCGAACCTCTACCCCTGTAAATTCAGAGCACTAACTGTAAATTTTTAAGAAGTAATTACCGTAAGAGAAACTTTTTATTTTCCCTTCGAGTTGGGCTATCTTCATAGGAATTTAGTCAGTTAAGTCAATATTAAAAGAAAAATCGATAAGTTTAGTACCAAGAGAAAGTATCAGAGTATTATAGCAAGAGAAGAATTAATAATCGTCGACCCATAAAGCGAGAGAAAGAGACAACCCAAGCACCATAGAAGATATTGGCATAACAGTCTGGCGAGTCTGTAGCCAAGAGTTTAACAAGAGGCGACCGAAAAGAATTAGAATGTTATCGAAGAAATATCCGTTGCTGCCTTCCAACTAGAACCCCAGTCGATTCCGAACCGACTCAGGGCCATAGACGGAGGGGTTAACAAACTGGCGACCCTGCCAGGATAAGAAGAAGAAGATATGGGTCTAACAGAGTGGCGACCCTGCCCCAGGATAAGAAAAAGATTTTAAGAACAGATATTAAGAAGAAGATTTTATGAAGATTTTATGAACAAATTTTATGAAGAAGATTTTAAGAAGAAGATTTTAAGAAGAAGATTTTAAGAAGAAGATTTTAAGAAGAAGATTTTAACAAAGAAAATATTTTAAGAAGATTTTAAGAAGAGGCCACACTTTGGCCAAGATAGAAATTACCCTGCATCAGGATAAAACCAGTTGACCGGCGTGTCACGACTTCTAGTTCGTAACATCCACCCTTGAACCGGTGTGTCACGATTCCAAGTTCTCCACGCCTAATTTTCATCCAAGAAGAAGTAGCCAGCAAGACGTCTTCAGGACACGTCTCAAGGATTTCCCCATAGAAAATTTTAAGTACATTTTTTTTTTTTAAGTAATTTATAAACACTTGAAAAGTCAGTATTATTAACAGTTAATAATGAGTATCAAACCAGAATTAACACAAAACACAGTGAACATTTGAGACACCAGTGATACATTTTTAGTGAAACAGTAATTTTCACAGAAGTTAAATGAACAAAGTTAAATGTAACAGAAGTTAAATGTAACAGAAGTTAAATGTCACAGAGTTATTTTCAAGAGAGTTAATTTCAAGAGAGTTAATTTCAAGAGTTAATTTCAGAGTTATTTTCACTGTTATATTCAGTATAGAATAATTTTATTTTATGTATCAAACATAATAGTATCGTACCTTCGTGTACATGCGAGTGAAATGTTGTTTACATTTTATATTTTTGTTTGCAAATTTTTTTCAAATTATTGAATTGACTTGCAAATTAAGAGAGAGAGAGTTTACAGAGAGTTTATAGATTTAAGAGATACTTGAAGTAATTTTGAAGTCATTTTTTGAAGTCATTTTTGAAGTCAGTTTTTGAAGTCAGTTTTTGAAGTCAGAAGGTTGCACCAAGAGGGTCAACCAAAACAGAGGTTAATCGTCTCCACTTGATAGAGATCAAGTGCAGTCATTTTCCATTTTCAGTTAATTTCAAGTTCGACAGTTTAAGTTATAGAGATACTTGATTGCATTTCAAGTAAGTCGGTTGCACCAAGAGGGTCAACCAAAACAGAGGTTAATCGTCTACACTTGATAGAGATCAAGTGCAGTCATTTTCCATTTTCAGTTAATTTCAAGTTACAGTTTCAGAATACTTGATAGAGTTCAAGTTAGGTTCAGAATACTTGATAGAGTTCAAGTTAGGTTCAGAATACTTGATAGAGTTCAAGTTAGGTTGAGAATACTTGATAGAGTTCACGTTAGGTTCATACTTGATAGAGTTCAGTTAGGTTCAGAATACTTGATAGAGTTCAAGTTAGGTTCAGAATACTTGATAGAGTTCAAGTTAGGTTCAGAATACTTGACAGAGTTCAAGTCAGAGTTTAAGTTCCAAGTCAGAGTTTAAGTTCCAAGTCAGAGTTTAAGTTCCAAGTCAGAGTTTAAGTTCCAAGTCAGAGTTTAAGTCCCAAGTCATTTCAATGCAGTCAATTGAATTCAACTTTTCCTTTGTAAGTTAAGAGAATTTAATTTAAGAAATGTAATCTAAGAATTTAATTCAACCTTTTTTTTGTGTTGTAAAAGAGAATTTAATTCAACCTGAATTGACCGGGTTGCGTCTTTAGTTTAACCTTTTTTCTTGTTTGCGAGAAGGAAATTGACCGATTTGTCTTTTCTTTTCATGCCATTGTTGCGTATATAAATATATAGTTATGTATTTTATTATTTGTACCAAAACCGTTTTTACAAAGGTTGTAACGATTTTGGTAATTATTGTAATGTATATGAGGAACATGCCGCCCCTCCGTTTGTTGAACTCTTTTAATTTTTGTTCTAAGTAGTGTGACAAGCAATCTTTTTTTAAAAGAGCAAAGTGCTCACAAAAAACGTAATTGTCAATTTCAGACTAAAATATCAAATAATTCAAAATTCTATTAACATTTAACGAAAAAGTATAATTTTTCTACTTAACATGCAAAAATTATTAAACCTTTTTAATATTTTTTTTTATTATATAAAAATAATTTTTAATGTAAAATTTAATTGAAATTATTAACAGAAAAGATTGTTCGAAATGCTTTCCTTCCATTTCAATAACTTTTTTATTCTTGGTCGAAATTCATCTATGGTTCGATTTACTTTTATTTTTAAGAATATTATAAAATTATGTTAGCTCATTAAAATGCATAATTGATCTCTATTTTTAATTTGTATTTTTATTTTTCTTTTGTTCAATTAATCGTGAGTAACTGTCCTTAAATTGTTATTGTACCATTTGTAAGGTATCAAACGAAAATTATAGTCAAATTGACATACTACTACAGTATATGGCTATGAATTTTAGTAGTCGAAATTAATTGTGTGTCAAAATTCAATTTTAAAACCGGGAGATTTACTTTCATTAATTGTAAGGTCCTCTAAGTTTTTTTTAATTACCTTATACGTGTAACTGATTAATTATGTAAAATCGATAATCCTAATTGAATTCTATTACTTTTCATACATATTCGAATTCATTTTCTTTCCGCACTTCAAGTCACTTTTGCATTAAAACTCGTATGCAAATATCATCATTATAATACATCATAATTATTGCTTACTATATATAAATTCTCGCTCATGCATTTATTCAGTTAATTTAACAATCCTCTCAGCTAATCTGTCTCTCGAAATTATCAGATACACACTTTGTACCCAATAAATATAAATACACATTTGACCACAGGTCTATACATCATCCACTACGTAATTCGATTTGTACCTACAACAGTCAATAAAAATGCATGTATGCACACTATATATACTATATATACAAACCTTATGCTAAAATCATTGGATATCACAATAAACTATTTCATTGCGCGTAAATGCTAACTATGTAATTTAGTCTTAATCATTTTTGCTTTCTAATATATCTTGCTCATGCATTTATTCAGTTACTTGAACAATCCTATCAGCTAATCTGTCCCTCGAAATTGTAAAATACACACTTTGCACATAATACACCCAAATACACACTAGACCACAGGTCTATACATCATCCATTACGTAATTCGATTTTTTACCTACAATAGTCAATAAAATTAGTTTATCAATTGTACTATCATGGAAGCCTCGAAAAAATCCATGAACTTTAAAATTTATGTTTTTCCCTTTTACCTATTCATTATGAATGTAATTTTCCCCACAGAAAAATAAAATTTTGTAAAAATTTTAACCATATCATTGTTTGTCTAACTTAATTGTTTGTATAAAAGTAAAGTTTTAATCTTTGAATTTTTAATTTTATAATAGCCCTCTAAGCGAGTGTCATGTTAAAAATTTGATTACTCTGCATTGTACTCAACTACCCGAACTCCTTCTGTATAAAACTTGTATTGTAAAAAAGAATGTCGTCATCTAACTTGAATTACTTACGATGTTATTTCCTCAATTGTATTATATTGTATTAATTGTATTATATTATTGTATTAATACCATTTTGGAGGGGGAAACACTGTAAAAAGTGAACAATGAACAATTCCTATACCATCGTTATATGGATTCATTGTCTTCATGCAGTACTTATGTTCGTATAGTTTTTATGTTCGAATGTCCATTTTTACATAAGAAACCAAAATCGCCTAAGCGAGTTTTGGATAGAATTTCGATTTGTACGTCTTTATTCATTACTGTATTTTTCTAATTCATCTTTTCTAATAATGACTTATACACTAGGACGTCATAAAATAACTTTATTCTCTTTACGTTTCCCATACTTTGTACACTGAATCACGTTCTTAGTATTTGGACATCTTCCGTATTCAATGTATGGTAAATTCTTTAGTAATAATGTTGTGGTGTTATGTAGTATAAGTATTATTATTCAACCATATTCATCCATACGTCACATTTTCCCGTCATTAATTTCCCTTGATCATTATCCTATATAAATTTTATTAAATATTCATTTTTACTTGTGTCAATCTGTGAAATGCAAAACTTTTGCCTTCGTTCGAAAACGCAAAAATACGTTCTCGTATTATTTTTTTCATTTTTATTTTTAACTATATCACCTCCCGCATTGAACTCAAAAATGCTGAGTTAAGTTATCAAATTCCGCTCACTACGACAGAATCGAACGCTTCTAAGACAAATACCTCCGTTCGCTCTGATTTCAAATTTATAACATATTATAACATATTATGTTGTATATAAATCCAAACCATATGTGCCCCATGTACTTTGTATTATATTTCTAACATCTTAATTGTCTAATAATATGAAACACTGTTAAAAACAAAACAAAGTTATAGTAACTGTTTAATTGTAATTAACTGTAATACTTTAATTTAATATAACGTAACGTACTTTAATAGAACTGTAATGGACAATCATAAGCGAATGTGAAGTAATCCATAATTGTAATCGTAATTGTAATGAACCAAAATTAATACGTACTCAGTCGTGTACTTAATTTGTACTTATGTGTACTACTATTACGAAATGATATCGCCTTCATAAATGTAGACTCGGCGAAAAAATACAAATTAGTTTTTATTTTTATTTTTTTTAATTTTTATTTGCAATCTTTCAAACATCTGATCATGTGTTTAAAATGGGGAAACTTAACTTCGACTGTCTTCCCCCAAACATTTAGGTTTATATTATACATGTATTTGTAAAATTACGGCACTTCATTAAGTCACTTCTTCATTATTGCATTTCATTATAGCACTTCATTACGAGCCTCCCTTGTTAGCAGCCTCGCTGCGAGGAGGGGGCAGAGGACCCTTGCCTCCTTAATATTTTTAGATTCCGGCCTGAGCCATGGTCGAAAGAGGTCGAACCTCTACCCCTGTAAATTCAGAGCACTAACTGTAAATTTTTAAGAAGTAAATTACCGTAAGAGAAACTTTTTATTTTTCCCTTCGAGTTGGGCTATCTTCATAGGAATTTAGTCAGTTAAGTCAATAAGTTATAAAAGAAAAATCGATAAGTTTAGTACCAAGAGAAAGTATCAGAGTATTATAGCAAGAGAAGAATTAATAATCGTCGACCCATAAAGCGAGAGAAAGAGACAACCCAAGCACCATAGAAGATATTGGCATAACAGTCTGGCGAGTCTGTAGCCAAGAGTTTAACAAGAGGCGACCGAAAAGAATTAGAATGTTATCGAAGAAATATCCGTTGCTGCCTTCCAACTAGAACCCCAGTCGATTCCGAACCGACTCAGGGCCATAGACGGAGGGGTTAACAAACTGGCGACCCTGCCAGGATAAGAAGAAGAAGATATGGGTCTAACAGAGTGGCGACCCTGCCCCAGGATAAGAAAAAGATTTTAAGAAACAGATATTAAGAAGAAGATTTTATGAAGATTTTATGAACAAGATTTTATGAAGAAGATTTTAAGAAGAAGATTTTAAGAAGAAGATTCTAAGAAGAAGATTTTAAGAAGAAGATTTTAACAAGAAGATTTTAACAAGAAGATTTTAACGAGAAGATTTTAACAAGAAGAATATTTTAAGAAGATTTTAAGAAGAGGCCACACTTTGGCCAAGATAGAAATTACCCTGCATCAGGATAAAACCAGTTGACCGGCGTGTCACGACTTCTAGTTCGTAACATCCACCCTTGAACCGGTGTGTCACGATTCCAAGTTCTCCACGCCTAATTTTCATCCAAGAAGAAGTAGCCAGCAAGACGTCTTCAGGACACGTCTCAAGGATTTCCCCATAGAAAATTTTAAGTACATTTTTTTTTTTTAAGTAATTTATAAACACTTGAAAAGTCAGTATTATTAACAGTTAATAATGAGTATCAAACCAGAATTAACACAAAACACAGTGAACATTTGAGACACCAGTGATACATTTTTTAGTGAAACAGTAATTTTCACAGAAGTTAAATGTAACAGAAGTTAAATGTAACAGAAGTTAAATGTAACAGAAGTTAAATGTCACAGAGTTATTTTCAAGAGAGTTAATTTCAAGAGAGTTAATTTCAAGAGTTAATTTCAGAGTTATTTTCACTGTTATATTCAGTATAGAATAATTTTATTTTATGTATCAAACATAATAGTATCGTACCTTCGTGTACATGCGAGTGAAATGTTGTTTACATTTTATATTTTTGTTTGCAAATTTTTTTCAAATTATTGAATTGACTTGCAAATTAAGAGAGAGAGAGAGTTTACAGAGAGTTTATAGATTTAGAGAGATACTTGAAGTAATTTTGAAGTCATTTTTTGAAGTCATTTTTGAAGTCAGTTTTTGAAGTCAGTTTTTGAAGTCAGAAGGTTGCACCAAGAGGGTCAACCAAAACAGAGGTTAATCGTCTCCACTTGATAGAGATCAAGTGCAGTCATTTTCCATTTTCAGTTAATTTCAAGTTCGACAGTTTAAGTTATAGAGATACTTGATTGCATTTCAAGTAAGTCGGTTGCACCAAGAGGGTCAACCAAAACAGAGGTTAATCGTCTACACTTGATAGAGATCAAGTGCAGTCATTTTCCATTTTCAGTTAATTTCAAGTTACAGTTTCAGAATACTTGATAGAGTTCAAGTTAGGTTCAGAATACTTGATAGAGTTCAATTAGGTTCAGAATACTTGATAGAGTTCAAGTTAGGTTCAGAATACTTGATAGAGTTCAAGTTAGGTTCAGAATACTTGATAGAGTTCACGTTAGGTTCAGAATACTTGATAGAGTTCAAGTTAGGTTCAGAATACTTGATAGAGTTCAAGTTAGGTTCAGAATACTTGACAGAGTTCAAGTCAGAGTTTAAGTTCCAAGTCAGAGTTTAAGTTCCAAGTCAGAGTTTAAGTTCCAAGTCAGAGTTTAAGTTCCAAGTCAGAGTTTAAGTTCCAAGTCAGAGTTTAAGTCCCAAGTCATTTCAATGCAGTCAATTGAATTCAACTTTTCCTTTGTAAGTTAAGAGAATTTAATTTAAGAAAATGTAATCTAAGAATTTAATTCAACCTTTTTTTTGTGTTGTAAAAGAGAATTTAATTCAACCTGAATTGACCGGGTTGCGTCTTTAGTTTAACCTTTTTTCTTGTTTGCGAGAAGGAAATTGACCGATTTGTCTTTTCTTTTCATGCCATTGTTGCGTATATAAATATATAGTTATGTATTTTATTATTTGTACCAAAACCGTTTTTACAAAGGTTGTAACGATTTTGGTAATTATTGTAATGTATATGAGGAACATGCCGCCCCTCCGTTTGTTGAACTCTTTTAATTTTTGTTCTAAGTAGTGTGACAAGCAATCTTTTTTTAAAAGAGCAAAGTGCTCACAAAAAACGTAATTGTCAATTTCAGACTAAAATATCAAATAATTCAAAATTCTATTAACATTTAACGAAAAAGTATAATTTTTCTACTTAACATGCAAAAATTATTAAACCTTTTTAATATTTTTTTTTATTATATAAAAATAATTTTTAATGTAAAATTTAATTGAAATTATTAACAGAAAAGATTGTTCGAAATGCTTTCCTTCCATTTCAATAACTTTTTTATTCTTGGTCGAAATTCATCTATGGTTCGATTTACTTTTATTTTTAAGAATATTATAAAATTATGTTAGCTCATTAAAATGCATAATTGATCTCTATTTTTAATTTGTATTTTTATTTTTCTTTTGTTCAATTAATCGTGAGTAACTGTCCTTAAATTGTTATTGTACCATTTGTAAGGTATCAAACGAAAATTATAGTCAAATTGACATACTACTACAGTATATGGCTATGAATTTTAGTAGTCGAAATTAATTGTGTGTCAAAATTCAATTTTAAAACCGGGAGATTTACTTTCATTAATTGTAAGGTCCTCTAAGTTTTTTTTAATTACCTTATACGTGTAACTGATTAATTATGTAAAATCGATAATCCTAATTGAATTCTATTACTTTTCATACATATTCGAATTCATTTTCTTTCCGCACTTCAAGTCACTTTTGCATTAAAACTCGTATGCAAATATCATCATTATAATACATCATAATTATTGCTTACTATATATAAATTCTCGCTCATGCATTTATTCAGTTAATTTAACAATCCTCTCAGCTAATCTGTCTCTCGAAATTATCAGATACACACTTTGTACCCAATAAATATAAATACACATTTGACCACAGGTCTATACATCATCCACTACGTAATTCGATTTGTACCTACAACAGTCAATAAAAATGCATGTATGCACACTATATATACTATATATACAAACCTTATGCTAAAATCATTGGATATCACAATAAACTATTTCATTGCGCGTAAATGCTAACTATGTAATTTAGTCTTAATCATTTTTGCTTTCTAATATATCTTGCTCATGCATTTATTCAGTTACTTGAACAATCCTATCAGCTAATCTGTCCCTCGAAATTGTAAAATACACACTTTGCACATAATACACCCAAATACACACTAGACCACAGGTCTATACATCATCCATTACGTAATTCGATTTTTTACCTACAATAGTCAATAAAATTAGTTTATCAATTGTACTATCATGGAAGCCTCGAAAAAATCCATGAACTTTAAAATTTATGTTTTTCCCTTTTACCTATTCATTATGAATGTAATTTTCCCCACAGAAAAATAAAATTTTGTAAAAATTTTAACCATATCATTGTTTGTCTAACTTAATTGTTTGTATAAAAGTAAAGTTTTAATCTTTGAATTTTATATTTTATAATAGCCCTCTAAGCGAGTGTCATGTTAAAAATTTGATTACTCTGCATTGTACTCAACTACCCGAACTCGTTCTGTATAAAACTTGTATTGTAAAAAAGAATGTCGTCATCTAACTTGAATTACTTACGATGTTATTTCCTCAATTGTATTATATTGTATTAATTGTATTATATTATTGTATTAATACCATTTTGGAGGGGGAAACACTGTAAAAAGTGAAATGAACAATTCCTATACCATCGTTATATGGATTCATTGTCTTCATGCAGTACTTATGTTCGTATAGTTTTTATGTTCGAATGTCCATTTTTACATAAGAAACCAAAATCGCCTAAGCGAGTTTTGGATAGAATTTCGATTTGTACGTCTTTATTCATTACTGTATTTTTCTAATTCATCTTTTCTAATAATGACTTATACACTAGGACGTCATAAAATAACTTTATTCTCTTTACGTTTCCCATACTTTGTACACTGAATCACGTTCTTAGTATTTGGACATCTTCCGTATTCAATGTATGGTAAATTCTTTAGTAATAATGTTGTGGTGTTATGTAGTATAAGTATTATTATTCAACCATATTCATCCATACGTCACATTTTCCCGTCATTAATTTCCCTTGATCATTATCCTATATAAATTTTATTAAATATTCATTTTTACTCGTGTCAATCTGTGAAATGCAAAACTTTTGCCTTCGTTCGAAAACGCAAAAATACGTTCTCGTATTATTTTTTTCATTTTTATTTTTAACTATATCACCTCCCGCATTGAACTCAAAAATGCTGAGTTAAGTTATCAAATTCCGCTCACTACGACAGAATCGAACGCTTCTAAGACAAATACCTCCGTTCGCTCTGATTTCAAATTTATAACATATTATAACATATTATGTTGTATATAAATCCAAACCATATGTGCCCCATGTACTTTGTATTATATTTCTAACATCTTAATTGTCTAATAATATGAAACACTGTTAAAACAAAACAAAGTTATAGTAACTGTTTAATTGTAATTAACTGTAATACTTTAATTTAATATAACGTAACGTACTTTAATAGAACTGTAATGGACAATCATAAGCGAATGTGAAGTAATCCATAATTGTAATCGTAATTGTA
>JAJOZX010020030.1:0-29856 GCA_023014485.1 Bathynomus jamesi
TATGGTGGTGAACTCTAAACAGTATGGCACTGGTTTGTTCCTGGCTGCTGACATCAGATGGATTTCAATTAGTTGTTTACCCAGTTTCTGCCCTAGTTCAGTTGACCTTGGGGTGAGGGGTAACACCCACACCTCCACTCCACATCCTGGGAAAGAGCTTTTTGGGGATTACACCTTTGCCAATTTAGCAGGACCATACCAACCTGTGATGGTGCCCCTGTACAAGGCATTCCTTATGTGCCCCATCACCCCATTAAATTCAGAACATATACAAATTGATTATGAGAGAAATACATAATTATTTAATACATAAACAATACATAATTAATTAAAAACCCGAATTTCATTCTACGTGGCAGCTCTAAGACCAACAATTTGGCACCCTTCACCACTCGCCCCTGCCTTAATACAGCCCTGCAATTTAGTTCTTACTTATATACATTTAACTTCACAATTCTGATACAATAATTGTTTCATGAATAAGCATTTCTGTTTTGGAAGTTATGAATTTTTGTAGTTTTGGGTTTCTTGCTGCCTTGTAGTGTGTAAACGCCCATTTCTCGAATTATTTCCACTTTGGAAAATAATATAGCCTGTGATTACACAGTTGAAACAGCCTTTTATGAAACACAAACATTACAAACCATTTATTCTTCTACACTAAGAAGATACACGAGATACTTGTAAACTAATGAAATGAAGCATTATAAAAAAGTAAAACCAACCAATTAATTAGCATAAATATATAAAAATTATAATGGAATTTGTAGCAAAACGTGTGAAAATTCACTATAAATTAAATGAACATCATGCACCACTAAGTTTTAAAAATAAAAAAAATTAAATTACATATCTGTACAACAACATATGCCCTGTATGTCCAATACCAAATACTATATATAAATAAATACAAACACAATATATATACATACAATTATTCTTTAAAATTATAATGTATCAATGCACTGGTTAAATGACAGATGAAGATTACATGACAATAATAATGATTGTACCTTGCCAGCTATATTAAAGAGGTATGTTGTGATAGATTCCTTTCATGGTGTTCAAGCACCATCTCAGTTTTGTTGTTTCTAGACACTGTTTGGCATGTACATTCTGCTCAGGCATTGGTTCTCGTATATCATTTTACTAATAGTAAGGACTTCATTAAATTTCTCCTTGAGGCCAGTTTTTAATGTAAAAACTGTACTGTACAATTGGTATAGCAAGTTGGTTTACTGCTGTTATTTTGGGTTAGATTACATCTTTTGTGCGTTTGTTTCAATAATTTAATAAGTGGGTCCAAGGCAGAATACAAGTGGTGACAGACCCCCATGTGGTAAATGCCTCTTGTATTTCCAACTGGCCTACATTATATTGGGGTATGATTTGAGTTCTCCATCTGATCCTATATGAGCATGATAGTTATGGTCTATGCCATATATTTTCACACACTCAATGATTCACAGTGAAGGACACACTTTAAAAAATGTACTTAAATGATCATGAAAATTAAATTATCAAAAAACCTTATGGTTCATTTTTGGACAAAGATACTGTTTAAAGTGTTGCCAGCCAAACTACTTCACACAAGGATGCAATATATTACAGCAATACCTTGCACAGCGCAGTTAATTGGTTCCGGAATTTGTCCGCATTGTCCAAAACCACACTGTTCAAAGCATTATTATAACAGGTTTCAATGTAATACGTTCCAACCCCCCAAAAAAGGATCGTCTATTTTTCGAATAAAAGTTGAAAGTTCGTCGAATGAAATAGTACCAAAAAGAAATAAAAAACAATAGGAAAATTGCGCACTAAATTTAAAAAAATTGACGAAAATACAAACCATGCTACATCAAAACCCGCGCTGTTCAAGGTATTACTGTATACAGTAAATACTCGATGAGTCAGAATTTGGGATGAGTCAGACTCTGTCCTCTGTCAAGTGCTATTATTCTTTGGTTTATTTTACTGAGAGAAGTGTTTTATTTCCTATGTCAAGTGCCATTATTATTTTGTTTCTTTAATACTGTATTGTATGAAAAGGTAAACAACAAAATTTTTTGTGTTTCACGCTCAAAATAATCCAGCAACGGTATCTGAAACAAAGTTTTGTTTTTTAATGTTTATTTTGAACATTGTATTAGACTCACTAATCGAACTTAAAAGGTTAGAGACTATTTATGCCTCTTCAGGGGTAAATAGGCGGGGTAATAAAGGTAATTTGCGATGAATTGGACTTTTCAATGAGTCAGACTGGCTAGAGCCCTATATTGTCCAACTTATCGAGTATTTACTGTACATGGAAGAACAAGAGTATGATACAGTTAATAAAACCTGTTTAGTGACTACATGTCTAGGTTTCAACATTATAGTAATGCTTGTGGATTTAATTTTTTGATATAATATATATGATCATCCCAGTGCAAATTGACTGAAATTTCATTGTTCTTGTTTAAGTGTGAATTTTTAAATGACTTTTAAGAGCATAATTAGTGGTTGCACAATAGTCACAAATCCCACATTCAAAAGGTTTTTCTCCCGTGTGAATCCTTAAATGGTTCTGAAGGTGTGAATTTCGTGATGCAGCATAGGAACAAATCTCACATTTAAAGGGTTTTTCGCCTGTGTGAATCCTTAAATGAGACTGAAGACTAGATTTGTGTAATGTGGTGAAGGAACAAATTTCACATTTAAGAGGTTTCTCTCCTGTATGAATCCTTAAATGTAACTGAAGTTTTGATTTCCGTGATGCAGCATAGGAACAAATCTCACATTTAAATGGTTTTTCACCTGTGTGAATTCTTGAATGAAACTGAAGACTAGATTTGTATACTGAGGTGTAGGTACAAATCTGACATTTAAAAGGTTTTTCTTCACTGTGAATCCTTGAATGGGTCTGAAGATTTGATCTTCGTCCTGTAGTGTAGGAACAAACCGCACATTTAAAAGGTTTCTCGCCTGTGTGAATCCTTAAATGAGACTGAAGACTAGATTTATGTTTCAAGGTGAAGGAACAAATTTCACATTTAAAAGGTTTTTCTCCACTGTGAATCCTTAAATGGGACCGAAGATGTGACTTTTGTGATGCTGTGTAGGAACACATCCCACATTTAAAAGGTTTTTCTCCACTGTGAATTTTTAAATGAGCATTAATATGAGATTTGTGTGATGCAGTGTAGGAACAAATCCCACATTTAAAAGGTTTTTCTCTCTTGGTTTCTCCTGTGTGAATTCTTAAATGAGCTTTAAGCCTTGATTTTTGTGATGCTGTGTAGGAACAAATTGCACATTTAAAAGGTTTTTCACCTGTGTGAATCTTTAAATGAGACTGAAGACTAGATTTGTGTTTTGAGGTGAAGGAACAAATCTTGCATTTAAAAGGTTTTTCTTCACTGTGAATCCTTAAATGGGTTTGAAGAAGTTTTTGTGATGCAGTGTAGGAACAATCCACACATTTAAAAGTTTTTTCTCCTATGTGAATTCTTAAATGAGATTGAAGAGTTGATTTTTGTGATGCTGTGTAGGAACAAATCTCACATTTAAAAGGTTTTTCTCCTGTGTGAGTTCTTAAATGAGATTGAAGACTTGATTTTTGTGATGCTGTGTAGGAACAAATCCCACATTTAAAAGGTTTTTCTCCAGTGTGAATTCTTAAATGGGACTGAAAATTAGTTTTTAGTGATGAGGTATAGGGACATATTCCACATTTAAAAGGTTTCTCCCTTTTTCGGTTTATACTCTTTTTAGCATTTTTAATGTCTCCAGTATGAATTCTTCTATGCCTTTTAAGATTAGAATTAGTTGCTGCACTAAACTCACAGTCTCCACATGTAAAAGATTTTACCTTTGTGTGAATCCTTGAGTGAATCTTAAGCCTTTGATTTATTTTGTTTTGTATGAACAAACAGAGCATTTAAATATGTCCCTATGCACAAATTTATGATTCTCATTATCATTTAAATGAACCAATTTATTGCCATGATTTGTCCTAGATGCAGAGTCAAGTTCAGTTTGTTCTTCATCAGCAAATAATTTATTTCCATCAACATTTGATCTTGCTTCTGAGCCTGGCTTTGAGTGTCCCTGGAAGTAAAATGAATACAGTAGTCCTTTGCACAATGCATGGGTTACATTCCTGAAAAAGGCTGTTGGGCAAAACAACTTTTGGGAAAAATTAAAATGGGGGCACAACCTCAGAATATAACATATGGAAATATAATTAGATGTTTTTTTGTAATAAAAACTTGAGAGTATTTGTACACATACATGGAATAAACATAAAACAAGAATGAACGATTAGGAGTAGTTTGGAGGGTAAGGGGGGATAAATGTTTGAGGATGGGGGATCATTAGTATCAAACTGCATTGAAGTGGATGCTTGAAGAGCCAGTTGAAGTGGATGATTGAGAGGATGCAACAACAGGTTTAAAGTAGTAAGTTATTGTTTGCTATTTTGCCTTCCTCTGTAAATCTTTCACAAGTTCCCTATAAAGTGTTGAGAGGTCCTCAAGTCCTCTCTTAAATTTAAGTCTCCTCCCCATTATCAGGTCACATTAATGCCAATCTTTGCCAGCTTATTTGTCTTGCATAGGAAGTCTGACAATGCCTGTGTTGTCAGGATAGGCTTTGCAGGTTTGTCCTCTTCTTCAACCTCATTTTGTAACAGATATTACTCAAAATATTTATTAAGATGAATTTTGGATAGAGAAATGGAAAATAGATATAAACCCTAAAATCTACAAAATTGTTTCTAATTTCTGAATACTATTTCAGGTGATTTCTACCTCTCACACGTGACTCCAAGTAATGGCAAGGGGTCAACTATTGCAACAGATATATACAAGGCCCTCAAAGACACTGAATTACAAGCCCAACTTGCCATGATAGGATTTGAGATCTGATGGGACTAATACAATGACCAGTTCAAATGGTGGAGCTATCAGATGCCTGGAAGAACTGCTTGGTAGACCTTTGCAATGGAGCATTTGCTTACTACACTGTAATGAACTCCCCTTTGTCACATCTTTGTTACTCTGGATGGAACAACAAAGAGCCCAGACTCATTTTCAGGAAGAGGGGTTGACCTCAGTGGAAGTGTATCTCAGTGGAAGGTACTCAGTGGAAGTGTATCTCAGTGGAAGTGTATCCATCAGTGGAAGTGTATCTCAGTGGAAGTGTATCTCAGTGGAAGTGTATCTCAGTGGAAGTGTATCTCAGTGGAAGTGTATCTCAGTGGAAGTGTATCTCAGTGGAAGTGTATCTCAGTGGAAGTGTATCTCAGTGGAAGTGTATCTCAGTGGAAGTATCTCAGTGGAAGTGTATCTCAGTGGAAGTGTATCTCAGTGGAAGTATCTCAGTGGAAGTGTATCTCAGTGGAAGTGTATCTCAGTGGAAGTGTATCTCAGTGGAAGTGTATCTCAGTGGAAATGTATCTCAGTGGAAGTGTATCTCAGATCAATCATATGGCTACAGAATCATCACTGCCATCAGATTGGGAGAGGTACCTCAGTCTAGCTCTCCTGGAGATTCGGCCAGTCTGTCACAGTAGGTGGGTCACCACAGCTCTAAGGTTCTGCAGATTGTGGATTTCCAAACATGGGCTGAAGGGTAGGAACCTGAAGAATCTAAGGATAATTGTGGAATTCATAGTGGGAGTCTACATGCCAAACTGGTTCAACATCAAGTTAAATCACAGCTGGGTGGAGGGTCCCAGGCATGTACTGTACCAGCTGGAGCTGCTCAGAAGTCAGGAGGAGGAGGTGATAGGAATAGTGATGCCTACAGTGAAGAGATCAGCCTGGTATGCACGCTCTGAGACTGTGCTCCAGGCCATGCTGTGCAGTGAGGTGGAGAGGAGAGGAGGGAGGCAGTGAAGAGGATACTGGAAATCAGAGGTGAAGGAGATGAGAGACACAGGTAGGAGATTGCAGTGTCAGACCCAGGAAGACTCCTGACATCAACCCAGATGCCACCAAACTCTCAGAGCTTATTGACTGGAACTCTGGCATGACTGAACCTCCTCTGACCTGCTCCCTCACTACTGCTGCAATCAAGGAGTTTCTGGATAGACCAATGGAAGTTCCTGCATGGCCCTCACACACACAGTCAGTAGTAGAGAGGTGTGTAAGGATGACAACTGAAGCAGCACAACATGTTTACTCACAAGAGAGGAGGGAGGCATACATCAGTGGCCAGGTGGCCAGTAGGGAGCTCATGTCCAGGAACAAAATCAAGGCAGACATGGCATCCTTGGCAAAGTTCAAGAAACCTATCTATATTTCTAAGTTTTAAATTGAAATACAATCAAAATGTCTTTAATTGTATTTAATGTATGTAAATGTAGTTATATACAATAAAAAAAATACTTGCAAAAATTGCTGATTTTTCGTAAACTTCAACTTCAAATATAAGTAGCTAGGAGTGGTTCAAATCTGGATTTTAAAGCCATATTTCGATTTAGCACATAAAAATGCATTATTTGGTCACTGGTAGTCTCTGAAAATCTAAAGATTTCACTTTGCTCCCTAAAATTGACACCCTAATCCACTATAGTTTGAATAAATAATGGTAAATAACAAATATTATAATTATTCTTTTTCATGATAGAAGCCTAATGTGGGCATGGAAAAGGAAAACTATAGTATTTGTCACTTTCCATTAATTGCACTGGTATGCATATGAATTTTTTTGTCTGCTGTGAGGGTTTTTTCAACTCATATTATATAATTCGACCATGCTGAATTCGAAAATGACACTGGTTTTCCTCAATCAGGTCAGGTTTTTTCTCTATTGGCCATTTATTATAAGTCCAATTTTATCCCCAAATTTGTTGATTTTTTTTTAGCTTAAACACTGTAGATACGAGTAATTATAAGAACACTCGTGAAAAAGAAAACATTGTGTGAATAAATACTTTTATTCATACAATGAATATGGAAAAAAGTTTGAGGAAGGAATGAAGTTTTTTTGGCTTTCCATCTGTGTTTTTCTTCGGGCACATCTCGCTTCAAACACCAGCAATAGTCCGCCAGCATATTGATATCCCAGTTTCCCTGGTACCTCTCTTCCATTATTTTGATATCTTGGTGAAATCATTCACCCTGTTCCTCACTATAATCCCCGCAATTTTCAGGAAAATAGTCCAAGTGGGACCACAAAAAGTGCATTTTTATGGACATGCGCAACCCATGAGCTTTGAAAGCTTCCATCAAGTTTTCGACAACAGACTCATATTCTGGACTTCTACGCTTGCCAAGAAAATCAGTGACAACTGATTTGAATGCCTGCCAGGCATTCTTCTCAGTTGGAGTCATTGCATTTTCAAACTGAGTATCCTTGATCAAAGTTCGAATTTGAGGACAATCAAAACCCCAGCATTTAGTTTAGCATCAGATATATGAGGAAATTTACTCTCAAGATATCGGAATAATGCTGAACCCTCCTTATTCATTGATTTGATGAAATTTTTCATCAAGCCCAGCTTAATATGAAGTGGTGGGAGCAAAATTTTTGTTGGTGGTACAAGGGGCACTGAAACGACATTATGCGACCCAGGTTCAAAATTCTCTCTGGATGCCCATTCACGCTGTGCATAGTGCTTCTCATCCACTCGGCTATCCCATTTGCAGAGGAAACATGGGTATTTCATGTATCCCCCTTGCATTCCCAATACAAATGCCACAATCTGAAAAAAAATGAATATATTTAAAGAATTTAGAGAATTTGTTCTATCAGATAAAAAAATCTATGCATTGGACTATATCACTTCTGTGGGGAAGTTAAGTGTTCTTATACGCTCTCAAATAACCTTTGGAAAAACAACATAGTCAATAGCAATAGTTTACTTATGATATTAGTATTACCTTCAAATCTCCACAGATCCTGCAGTTATGTTGGTCGTATACGAGAGCATCCAGTAAAATTTTCATGTTATCATAGCTCTCAGTAAGTTGTACGGAATGTGCTACAGGGACTGATGCAACCCTATTCCCAATGTTGAGAAGTACTGCTTTCAAACTTCATTTAGACGAGTCTATAAATACCTTCCATTTACTTGGAGGCTGTTAACAGCAGGTCACAAATTGGCACGTTATAAATGGGCTCAGAGGCACAAAAACTGGACTGCGGCAGATTGGAAACGTGTAATTTGGTCCGATGAATCCCATTTTTCATTGTTCTCCAATGATGGGAGGCGACAGTACATCACAGGTCCAATGAAGCCTTTAATCCTGAATGCGTCAAAGGTGTTGTTCAGGCTGGAGGTGGTTCCGTGATGTTCTGGGGATGTTTTTCGTACCACGAAATGGGCCCTCTCGTTCCAGTGACAATGAATTTGAACCAGCAGGCGTACCTCCGCATACTAAATGATGAATTGGTCTCTGCCTCGCCGGATTCGTGCGGTTATCAAGGCCAGAGGTGCCGCCACACGTTATTAGGTACATTCTGAGAGGGGTGACTAATTTTTTGTCCGGTGTGCTTATATGCCTGAAAAGTAAAAAAAGATATTATACAAGTGAAACAAGTGATGATAGATGTTACTGTTCCAATTCCGCTGTGACAAAATCATGAAAAATTCTATTTTACTTATGAGGCCATAGCCGGATAACCTGAGCTGATTGAGAAAAACGGATTGCAGATTCGAAATCAGCACGAAAAACTATAAGAATCACTTACAAAACCCTTGACAGCAAAATTGATGCATACCAGTGTTGTTCAAACTATAGATTTAATTTTCCTAGAGGAGTTCATTGTTCCATGCACAGTCTAGTCTGTCTGCAACATAAAAGTTTCTCAGGGACCCCATTTTGAGTTTATATATATATATATATATCAGGTCATCCCATAAGTAATGTCATTTTTTAGACCAGAATTTGAAGGACAAAAACAAACTCAACTGAAACTTTTTAATCTAGTATATATTTCCCATCAGAATCAATGACACTCTGCCAATGTCCTACAAGCTTTTCAACGCCATGTTTATAAAATTCAGGCAATTTTGAGGCAAAAAACATACAAAGACTGGTGTGCAGGTCATCTAAAGAAGTATACTGTTTCTCAGACTCCTGAAGAGATGATAATCTGAAGGCGCAAGGTCTGGAGAATATGGAGGATGTGGAAGTTTTTCCCACCCAAGCTCCTCAACGTTTGCAGAAGTGATCCAAGCAGTACGAGGATGTGCGTTGTCATGGTGGAACATGATTCCTTTCTGATTAACCAAAGAAGGTCTCTTTTCTTTTAGTGCAGTGTTCAATTGATCCAGTTGTTGACAGTAGACTTGAGTGGTGATTGTTTGGTTGTGTGGTGAGGACTCATGACTCCAGATTTGAAAAAATTTACTGGAGCACAGCTCTGAATTTACTTTTTTTTTCCTTACACCACTAGATAGGTTAATGATAGTAAACTCTTGAATTGACGACATACCAATTACAAATTGTTTTAGCTAAACATAATAATACAATAATGTACAGTTTATAACTCACCTTAAGTTTATTTATTCATTGCAGCAGCAACAGTGGATGATGTTAGACCTTGCATGTAGGCATTTGTTGTGAATTTACTGCCATGTATGCTTGGCCACTGATCAATGGCTTTCTGTGTGATCATTACAGCAGATCTAGTGCCTGGAGCTGGACCCTCCTTCACAATTCTGCACAGCTTAGTCAAATGAGATGGCTTAATGGATCCTTTGTGTTCAACAATGTAACCAAGAATGGAGAATGTCCCTTCAGCTGGTGCTTCACTCCAGGCAGTTGATCCATCTTTATCAAAATGCTTTAATCTCTCTGTGATTCCTTTCCACAGCTGTTCTATATATTCTGTCAGCCAATTTATCACTGAGTCTTTTGTAAAACTACTTTCAGATCTGGTTCTGGATGGTCTAGCAACTTCAGCAACCTGGTAGTAATCAGAACGTTTCTTGATGTATTTGTAAACTTCATTCAGGATGTAATCCTCAGCTGTTAGTTCCTTTTGCTGCCCTGTGGTATCGTGCTTAAATTCAGAAACTACATCATTTGCATTTCCTCCATTAGCTAATTTGGAAATTGTTTCCATCACTCTTAACATAACAATTTTCCCTCCTTCTTTATAAAATATATTTTCTACAAATTCTGCACTAACTGTGGTTTTTTGAGCTACTTGCAACATAATCTTTGTTACATAGGAAATCAATACATAGAACTTGGCACTAATTTCTTTCTCTTATGGATGATCAAAAAACACAATTTTCCACAAATCTGTCAAATTGATCAAATTCGTAATTAACCATGCGAGTATCAGATTTGAGTTTTGGTCTCTTAAAACCAATGATATTGTCAAGAACCATATTGGTATAGTCAAGGCCTGATCTCAGATTTGAAGAGTGATTCTGAATAAAGTCTAAAAGCTCACTTAGTTTACAAATTTTCTTCAATGCATCAACGTGGGCTCTGTTCACAAGATGCATTAAGTCCCATCGAAATTTGAAATTTTCTCCAAACAACTTTTTCATTTCGTTTTTAAATGGCTCGTTGTCCTTACAAAAAGCCCCATCTCCAACCATTCCAGATACCTTGGATTTAATTGCTTCTTCAGATAGTTTCAAGTGATTAGGAGACTTCAACACATCAAAAATTTCATTGGCCAAATAAACTCCTGATTTGCTGCGTACTAAATTTATCCCAGCAAGTTTTACAGTCTTATCTTCTTCACTCATAACTAATACAACTAGCATGCTTAATCCCAAAATTGTTCCAATGTCAGCTGTTATTGTTACTGAAGTTTGTTCTAAGAACCACTTTACAGTTTGTTCTTTAAGTTGATTATCTAATAGCTCACAAATTGTCTCGCACGCATGTGTGCTATGATTCAAATTTCCAACCTCACAACCTGACCTATGTAATACAGCTAGAAGTACTGGATATAGAGCCCATGCAGTGTTTGTTTTCATTATGTAGTATAAGATGTTGCCACATAAGTCTTCTATGCGTTTAGTAGTGTTCCGAGAAGATGTTTTCATCACTTCATAAACAGCAGCTCTTTGATGATGCTGAAGTTTAATTAAATGTCTCTTCAGGTGGGTTTTCAGATTTCTAAACCATCTCTCTTGATTTTCTCCTTGTTTGCATACATAGGTTAAATCTTTAACATTGAAGTAACCTTTTATGTTAGAATGTTTGTCTGAAGCACATGCTTTGGGGTCTGTGCAAGCTATGCAATATAATGTAAACATTTTATCATCAGAAGCATCACCAATATCTTCTTGATTATCATCATCATCTTCATCCACAACAGCTATATCTACATCAGGCATATTAGTGTCACTATTTGCAATGTTTTCCATTATATCACTTGGTACTGAAAATGAATCATCAGCATGCCCTAGATCCTCCTTTTCCACCAATTTGAATGTAGATTTGATCAAATCATTGTTCAGGATTTCTTGTATTGATTTACACTTGCTTAAATGGGCTATGGAAATGTCAAATTTGTTGCTTTTTGCTTTATTAGATTTGGATGCAACACTTGAACTTGAAGGCATATTTTGACTCTTCTCTTTATTAACCACAACAGCTTGGTGAGTTTCTTTTGTTAGGCGCAAAATTGCATTCAATGTCTTCTGGATTTGGGAATTTTCAAATTCCTCTAAAGCAGTTTTGTTAGTCTGATGTGCAGATTCCTCACTTACCTTTTGTTTCTTAGGTGGAGGAGAAGCACTTTCTTCAGTCTGTGAAACATCTAGTGAAAAAGTTTCATTTTCTAGATTAGCAGTTGATGAAGTTGGTTCATTTTTCTGAGGTCTAGCACTAGCACATTTTGTGAACAAACTAAATGACTGCTTTGCCGTATCTCTTTGCTGCACTTCATCCTGGTATTTCTTTACTGCAATATCTAAGCTGTGGGCCCAAACTCTGGGATCTCTTGTATTGTAACAAATATTTTTTTTGGAATTAAAATGTTCCTCCCAGTTTTGCTTCTTTGAATATTTGTTCTTGCATTGACCACAAAAGTAACCCCTTTTAACACCCTCACTTTTCTCTCCAACTTCATCAATATTAGGATCCATTATTGATTATTGACTACCTGAAAAAATACAAAATAAGTAAAAGTTAGTAAATATAGTATGGTAAAAGTGAGTAAAAGTAAGTAAATATAGTACAATGAAAGTAAGTAAAAGTAAGTGCTTTAAACTTAGTAAAAGTAAGGAAGAGTAAGTAAAAGTAGGTAAGTTAAAGTAAGTAAAAGTAAGTTTAAACTTAACTAAACTTTTCAATTCTAGTCATGGTGGATTACTTAAAACCGCACAAGTAATTATCTGGCCAATTTATCAAACCTGGCCGAGATCAATGGAACATAGTCCAATCCTGATAATTTTATATTAAAAAAATATACGTTTTAATAAAATTTTAATTATCAAAACATTGAAGCTTAACAAAAAATAAAAATTGTTAAATATAGAATTACCAACTAAACTTAAAATAACTAAATTTGTAATTTAAAAAAATTGGTTTGTACAAGAACGTATACGCAAAAAAATTGCATAACGTCTAGCGGATGAACAAAACCCAAACCCAAATTTACTTTTTCTCATGGTCAAATTTACTGGAGCAATGCTCCCAAGATCCCAGGAATCTGGAGTCATGGGTGAGGTTTCAAAGTGTATTATACCACCTTTATCCCACCAAACACTAAGCAACACCTTCCAAGGGTGAAGATTTGGTTTTGGCTGTGGTGTTGCTGGTTCTCCAGCACAAACCCACTGTCTACGGCGCTTAACATTCTGGTACAGTATCCACTTTTCATCACCAGTCACTAAACGGTGCAAAAATGGATCTTGGAGTTCACGGGAATGAAGAGCTGTGCTAATGTTTATCCGCACGCTCAGATTGTCGACCGACAATTCATGTGGCACCCATTTTCCTAACTTAGGCACTTTCCCGACTTGTTGCAAATGTTGATGGATGGTGACAGGATGAATCGAGTTTCTGGGCCAATTCTTCAACAGTTGTTGAAGTGTTCTTCAAGTGCAGCTAACAGCAGGTCATCATCAAACTCAGCAGAGCATCCAGAGCATACTGCATCTGTCAAACAGCAGTCACCATTCCTAAACTTTTGAAACCATCTTTGACATTTCCTCATGCAAAATATCGTTGCCATAAACTTCCTGAATGTTTCACATTGCTTCAGTAGCACTATTCCCTTTTTTGAACTCGTAAAGCATTATATGCCTGATATGCTCTTCTGATACTGCCATGTTTATGAGGGGTTCACATACAGCAAAACACACATCTTCACTGGTCAAGGTCTGTAAAGTATGTAGTGAAACACACTAGATCTCCTCTTAGATATAACTTCGGAAAATCTATGCTTAAACCAAGTAGGGCTAGTTTAAACTTAATCTATCGTAAAAAATGACATTACTTATGGGATGACCTGATATATATATATATATATATAATGTTAAACACAGACCGTGCATGGAACAAGGAACTCTTCTGGGAAAATTAAATCCACTATAGTCCAAATAAGTAATGGTAAATGGCAAATACCATAGTTTTTCTTTTTCATGATGCTAGCCCAACGTGGGCAACGGGTCTCTTGCAAAGAGATCCCACAAATATAGCTTCCCTCACCAGCTATCTGTAAAGCAGACAGGATCCAGCTTTGGGACATGGACCTAGGGTTTAAAGCAAGCCTAGTCCCCCTACATTCAGAACCTCTATATAAGTAAAAGACTCGTTGCATTCACGTCGGATTGAATAAATCAAAGAAAAAGGGGTAACTATTGTATTTTTAGCCCAAAAAAACCAAAACTTAAACCTCAACCGGACATTGAGCATCCACTTTCCCAGAAGAGTTCCTTGTTCCACGCACGGTCTGTGTTTAACATATAAGTTTCTCAGGGGACCATTCTGAGTTTGTGTGTGTGTATATATATATATATATATAATATATATATATATACACAGCATGTCCCAAAGAAATGTATACCCACTTTGTTCGATAATACCAGCTATGAAGATAATAAATATATTACTTTTTATATGTTTTTTAATAAAGAATGTTCTCCTGAATCTAAATATGTAATTATTTTTATTAAAATTGAAAAACAAAAAAGTTACAGATGTTTAAATTATAATTATTATTTTCGAGACCATGTGCAATATTTTCTAATATTTTAACCAACTGTTTTGAGATATGAGAATAAAAACCCACTCTAATAGACAGAGTTTATTTCCACGACAGTTTCGACGCCCACTGGCATCCTCCTCGGGTGGATACAGAAACACAAATGAAACAAAACAAGAGGGAAAAACAGTTCAGGGATCGACCGTTAAGAAATTCGCACCTAGGTTGGATTCCATTCTCTCGAGACAGGAGGGGCATTTTCATTAAGTACATTCGCACAAATTTTAAAACTATCTTCCTGTTCTAAACATACAGATTCTATTATTTTTACATAATTATTACATTTATAATTAAATTTTTACATTTAATATTACATTGGTTATTACATTGTTGTTTATTATACAGAAATTATAAACCGAAAAACGAATGAAAAAAGGCGATTAGGAAATAATCCAGAGACCATTGAGAAATTCGCACCTAGGTTAGATATCGTTCTCCCGAAACCAGAAGGGCATTTTATTACAGGGTCAGCTTATAACTACATTTCCACAAATTAAAAATATCTTCTTGTTCTATACATACAGATCCTAATGTTTTGACATAATTACTGCATATATTTATTTCCACATTAATTACTTCCATTATTACATTTACTAAAAGCGAGTAAGGAAACATTCCAATCCAGAGACATTTAAGAAATTCACACTTAGGTTCGAACACGTTCCCACGACTCCGTAAGGGATTTATTGACCAAGAATCTCATTAAAAGGTCTAATGAAAATGCCCCCCTGTCTCGAGAGAATGGAATCCAACCTAGGTGCGAATTTCTTAACGGTCGATCCCTGAACTGTTTTTCCCTCTTGTTTTGTTTCATTTGTGTTTCTGTATCCACCCGAGGAGGATGCCAGTGGGCGTCGAAACTGTCGTGGAAATAAACTCTGTCTATTAGAGTGGGTTTTTATTCTCATATTTTGACCTTCACGTAAAAAAGTGAAGTTTTTTGCATTTGTTTTGAGATACTTAAGGTTTAGTGTTGATATTGAAGCATAAATGTTGTAATTATTAGTTAATTCAAAAAATTTACAAATTCCATGGTTAAATGACACTTTATCTAAGATGTTCGACGTCTTCCAGAACGTTGTTTTTGTAAGTTTTGCACAGTGCCATCGGTTTCAAACTTATCTCATATACGTGCAAAAATATTAGAAAATATCGCACATGAAGTCTCAAAAATAATAATTATAATTTAAACATCTGTAACTTTTTTGTTTTTCAATTTTTAATAAAAATAATTACATATTTAGATTCAGGAGAAAATTCTCTATTAAAAACATAAGTAATATATTTATTATCCTCATAGCTGGTATTATCGAACAAAGTAGGTATACATTTCTTTGGGACACGGTGTGTATATATATATATATATATATATATATATATATATATATATATACACGGTGAACCAAAAGTAGGTGGACAGTAGGTTGAATACGGTTTGTGTTATATTATATTAACTATGGTGTTTGTGTTTTATTATATTAAATATTATAACTAAATTTATTTAAATTTTATTTTGTATTATAGTATACAAAAAAATTAAATATGTATTCTCAAAATAAACGTTATCATTTACTGTCCACCTACATTTGGTTCACCCTATATATATATATATATATATATATATATATAATATATATAGGGGCACTCAATATATTTTGCCCCACCCTTTTTTCTTAGCTAAATAATAGGCCATAGGCAGGGCCGGATTAACCATTAAGCAAAATAAGCCTGTGCTTAGGGCATCAAGGGAAGGGGGGCACCACATAAATTTTCTTATCACCACCTTTTACACAATTGTTGACAAACTTGAAACTGAGATGAGAAGAAGAGGAGAGATATACAAAGAAATAGCAGAGATATTTTCTTTTCTAAGTGATGTGCCACATAATGTCACCACTTCATCATCTACTGAAATTGAAAGGTATTCTCAGGGTTGTAAAAAGATGATTGATGCTTACCCAGAGGACTTGAACACTAATTTCTCTGCTGAAGTTTCACTCATATGTGTGCCATAAGTTCAGTGCAAAAAAAAATGTAAAAACAAGATTCAGTCATGCTGAACTTTATAAAATAATTGTAGAAGACAATATTGAGTGTGCCTTCCCAAATGTAGAAATTGCCTTTCGTATATTTTTAACATTAATGGTCACAAATTGCTCAGCTGAGCGTTCATTTTCTCAGTTGAAGTATATTAAAAATACCAACAGAACAACTATGCAACAAGGCAGGCTGGATGCCTTATCTCTACTAAGTATAGAAGCAGATGTGTTACGTAAGATTAGTTTTGAGGATCTGATCAAAGACTTTGCAATTAAAAAAGTAGGAGAAAACTTTTCAAATATAAATGAAGTGGAAGTATACAAAAATAAACATTATTTTCCATCTTACTGTAAGTTTTGTTTCATTTCAAAAAATAAAATTTTATTTTATGGTTTATTTTTGTTTATATTTTGAATTACATATATATGGGGCACCAAAATCTTTTAAGTGCTTAGGGCCTCTAAAGGTCTTAATCCAGCCCTGGCCATAGGGCTGAAATGTCTTTTGGGCAGTAAGTTTGAACTTTCTACTCTTCACATAACCAGATTTTTCCAGCTTGAACCTCCCCTCCTTATAAAACCACTTTAAATGCCTTGTATAAAATCAATGGTTAATGCAGTTTCAAAAATGCCACCTGACAATAGGGTGTCGAATTTTTCAACTTTCAAATTCCAAATATGAGGGGTGCTAAAAAGTTGCAGCATGACTTAGGAATTCTAAAGATATTTTTGTTAATTTAATATAATTTAGTTTTGCTTGGTAAGAAGCTACATAAAAATACTTTTTTACTTTTTTGTGGAATTATATAATAATAATTATATTAATAATTATATATGCTGTATATATAATGCACTGCTGTTTTTGCTTATTTCACAGGTTGAAACATATTCATCAGTGTGCTGAAGATTACTTGTCCGTCAGTGCTACCATCCTAACCAGTGGGAATTGACCTACAATGGCTTCTAAAAGGAGGACAAGACTGGGGACATTCACACATATGAGCAACCTAATTGGAACTGGTAGAGAGTTGTTGCCCTCTGAACTCCCAACTCTGCGAGATGTTCTGAAATATGGGCTACTGCTAAGAGAACAAAGTGGTGAGGATGTGAGAAAATACCCAGCAGCCAGTCTTGCAAAGGACATTTACCCTAAAGTGCTTGAAAAGTGGGAATGAGCAAACAGTTCTTTTGTAGCCCCCGTTGTAAATTCACGAGTCACAATCTTAAACAAATCCAAGAGAGCTGGGAGCAGGCCAAAAACATATCTCTTGGGAGAGGAAAGCTACATGTCAAAGAGGCTTTCATTGCAAAACTTGACAAGCTTTTTGACATCCTCAGTTGCAAGTGTAAAATTGTTCTCTGCTCTGAATTTGGCTGCCTTGCAGATGCTGGTTGCAAAAACGAAACTCACATTAACTGTACATGCCCTAGGGAGATGAAGATCCCTGTGAAGGAACTTGCTTTCATTAAAGGTCAGAGAGACAAGTCTGGTTCTATTGGACCACATCAGATTGGCTTGCCAGATCAACCTGAGCACAACAGACAAGTCAAAAAGCAGAAGCGGCAAGAAGACGAAAGAAGAAGGCTTGCTGAATATAAGCAGACAAGTAAGCAGGATGTTTCAATGCCATCAAATGAAATAATTTTCTCTGATTATGAAAATGAAGAACAAATAGCTGATGCTCAAGATGGAAAGGATGGAAGTTATGAAGTGACATTAGAAATACCAAGCACATCTTCAACTTCCAATAAAAAGCCAGAGTACAACACATTAGAAATACCTAATGTTGCTATGCATAGCATCAGATATGGTGTTGGCCTGCGTGCCACAGCTGCCATCACCACTGCTGCCTTTATGGATGCTGGCTTGATCACTGAAGAAGACAAGAGACTTGTAGTTGATCACAATAAAGTCAAGAGGGCCCAAGAAAAAGTTATGAGATCCCTGGATCAGGAATTTGATGATCTTTGTAAGAAGGGTGAAATTGACTGCATCTTCTTTGATGGCCGTCAAGATACAACTAAAGTTATGCTGAAAGCAGACAATTCAGATCGTCAGTTCCCCAGCATCATCAAAGAAGAGCATTATTCTGTGTGCAGTGAGCCAGGTGGAAGATATCTCTACCACTTCACTCCTGAGAAAGCTCAACGAGAAAAAAACCTGCTGAAGTTATTGCTGATAATCTTGTAGATTTCATGAAGAAGGGCATTGATAAAAGCCTGCAGGCCATTGGAGGTGATTCTACAAATGTTAACACTGGCTGGGAGGGTGGTTCCATGCATTGGGTAGAGGTCACGCTTTGCCGTAAGCTGATCTGGTTGGTTTGTCCCTCCACACTAATGAGTTACCCCTGCGACACTTGATCACAGCACTGGATGGGAAGACCTTGTCTAACAACAAGTGGACAGGTAACATTGGCAAGATGCTAGACACTGCAACCGAACTTGAAATTGATCCTTCATTCACCAAACTCTCAATTGGAGAGCCTCTTACTTCACTGAGTGACAATGTCATAAAGGATCTCTCTACTGATCAAGCATACGGGTATAGGATCACACAGGCCATAAGGACAGGAGAACTTCCCACAGATCTGGCCCTTCTTGAAATTGGTCCAGTGAGCCATTTAAGGTGGTTGACAACAGCAAACAGGCTTTGTCGCATATGGGTTTCAAAACATGGCCTTAAAGGCAAAACCCTCAACAACTTAAGACTGATAGTGGAATACATTGTTGGTGTGTACTACCCCTGTTGGTTCAACATCAAAGTAAAACACTTGGGTGGATGGCCCACGCCACATCTTGTTTCAGCTGTGGCTAGTTAGGCTGCAAAAGAAGGCTGTAGTGGATGCTGTTTTGCCAACCATCAAGCGCTCAGCATGGTATGCATTCAGCGAAATGATAATCCAGACACTCTTGTGCTCAGATGACAGTGAGGAGGAGAGCTGGTGTCCAAAAGATTGTTGACATGAGGGGATTGAGGGGTGGAGATGATGACACACTTGGAGATCTTTCTGTACATCCCAGGAAGACACCTTCCATCAACCCGTGCTTCTTCCATGTTGGAGCTGATAGACTGGTCTGACGGGTATTTGAACCTCCTTTGACATGTAAACTGACTACAGCGGAAGTAGAGAAGTTCTTTGACAAGCCTATGCAAGTTCCACAGTGGCCCTGTCATGCTCAGTCAATAGAGAGTGTGTGAAACAAGTCACAGAGGCAGCAGGCAGGGTGTATACACATGACAAACGTGAGGGCTATATCAGAGGCCAAGAAGCAAGTCGTGGCTGATGTCCAAGAATGAATCAAAGCAAGACTTGATGAAACGTTGTTTAAATATTTTTTTTATTGATGTCATTACTTTCTAATGTTGTTTTATGATTACAAGGATATGTTTTATGCAGAGAAACTAAAATTTTTATAGCATTACCTGCCATTTTGAGAAGCTAAAATTAATAAATGTTTTCCGAGAGCAATTTGTGTGCTTTTTAATCAAACGTAGATTTACCAAGCTAAGTGTTGAGCAATCACAAAAATAATAGCAGATTTGAATTCTTCACATCCAAAAACATTTTTAAAACCCCTCAGTGAAGGAATTGGCAAAAATTAATTTTCACCTCCCAAATTGACACACCTAGTGCAACATGCTAACAGTATCATTTGATCAAATTGGAGCATCACATACAAGGAACTATCACTGGAGCTAGGAATTAGTGAAGGAAGTGTGAATACGATAATTCAGAAACTCGGATACTGAAAAGTGTGTTCACAGTTTGTTCCTCACAAACTGACTCAAGATCACAAAGCCCAAAGAAAAGAAATTGCTTCTGAATCATTGGTTTGATACAAGACAGAAGGGGATGACTTCCTTTCATGAATTGTGACTGGGGATGAGACTTGGGTACACCACTTTGAACCTGAAACAAAACACCAATCCATCAAGTGGCATCACGCAGACTCCCCACGCAAGAAAAAGTTCAAAATGGCTCCCATCTTTTGGGACATGAAAGGGGTGATTTTGGTGGACATTATGAAGAAAGGACATACAATCAACTTAGAGGTATATATTGCTACCCTACAGAGACTCCAGAGACAAAGTGAGTTCAACTGGAGAGAAAACTGGAAGATGTCCTCCTTTTGCATGATAATGCAAGACCACACAACAATTTGCAAACAAGAGAGGCCATCACAAAAATGTGCTTGACTGCGTTACCCCACCCTTCATACAGCCCAGATCTAGCACCTTCAGACTTCCATTTGTTTGGGCCAATGAAGGATGCTATTCATGGAAGAAAGTTTCAGAGTTGGTGAGGAGGTTAAGAGGTGGCTCCAGCGGAACCCAGCAGACTTTTACCAGCAAGGAATAAAGGCCCTTGTTTCAAGGTGGAGGAAAGCCATAGAAAAGGATGGAGACTGTGTGGAAAAATAAAACCTTGTGAAAAAGGTATGTAACTACTTGTGTACAAAATTTCTGGAACTTACAAGGAAATTTGGAAAGAAAAAAAAAGGTGGGGCAAAATATATTGAGTGGCTCGTGTGTGTGTGTGTGTGTGTGTGTGTGTGTGTGTGTGAATACACAGACTGTGCATGGAACATGGAACTCTTCTAGGAAAATTAAATCCACTCTAGTCCAAATAAGTAATGGTAAATGACAAACACTAGTTTTTTTTTTCATGATGCTAGCCTGACATGGGGTCACTCACAAAAAAGGCCCTAAAAATTTCGCTTACCTCACCAGCTATCTGTGAAGCAGATAGAATCCCATTTTGGGACAGGATCTAGGGGTTACAGCTACACCTAGCCTACTATAGTGTTTGTCATTTATCATTATTTATTCAGACTATAATGGATTTAATTTTTCCAGAAGAGTTCCATGTTCCATGCACAGTGTATGTATCATGAAAAAACCTCAGGGGGCCATTCTGAGTTCAATCTCTCTCTCACATACACACACACTGGTCCACAAAAGTATTTACAAATTGAGAAATATTAGCCAAATATTAATGGTAGCTTTATTTTTGGTGATTTAGTAAAATTTATCATGTTAATATTTTTTTTATGGTAATTTATGTTATGCAGAACACAAATAAATTAGTATAAGACAGTAATTATTATATTAAATATAATTTTTGCCACTTTAAAAGTCATTGTAATTAATTCCCATAGAGTTTCTTCAATATTTTGATAATTTGGCATCACTAAATTAAAAGTCCTCTAATTTTGAAATTAGCAGCAAAGACTATGCCCAGTTTAGTGCACTGTCAGCCTCGATATGGGGGGGTTCATTTTAATGCTGTTCAATGAAATTCTTACTTACATATTTCCAATTTGAGAGGATGGTTAGACATGCGAGTTATCTAGCCAAGACTTAGGAGAATTGACTGCTCTTGTTGAAATGGGTAATTATTGCAATACAAGTATTGCAAAAATGCTAAAGATAAGTGAAGGTACAGTCAGATACTATAAGAAACATATTTTAAATGAATCAAGTACCTGTAAGTTAGTCCGAACTGGAAGAAAGAGGGTTTTGTCAGTGTGTGGTGTAAGGCATCTAAAATTTCTGGCTTTGGAGAATAGATTTATGACAGCAAATGACTTGAGTAAAGAATTAGTGAAAGCAGGAGAAACAAAAGTTAGTGTTGATACAGTAAGAAGGTTAACAGGTGGTAATAAAACATTTGCTAGAGTGAGTAAAAACCTTTATTGTCAAAGAAGAATGTGATAGCATGATTAGAATTTGCTATTCAACACAAAGATTGGGATGCTGAGAACTGGTTGAAAATTGTATGGAGTGATGAAAGCAGATTCAAAATTTTTGGTAGTGATAAAAGGAGGAAAATTGTTAATAGACAAATTGTTGAAGAATATAAGAATGAATGCCTTATTCCGACAATAAAAAAAAAAGGATGTGGGGAAATCAATGTGTGGGGCTGCTCTTCATGAAAGGGAGTTGGAAAATTATACCAGATCACTGGGAATGAAAATGGGCACATGGATCAATATGTATTCAAACATCTATTCACTAATATTGCAATCCCAGCTGCTAAAGAACTTCATGGAAATTATGCAAACTTCATATTTCAACAGGATAACGATCCTAAGCAAAGTACTAAATCACTAAAACAGCTCTACAGTAATCTTGAAGAAGAGTTTAAAATGCTAGGATGGCCATCTCAGAGTCCAGATTTAAATCCTATTGAACATCTTTGGGATGAGCTCGCAAGAAAAGTAAGAACAAGAGAAGATAAGGCAAAAAATAAAGAAGATTTATGGAGAGTTCTTCAAGGAGAGTGGTATAAAATCAGTCCTGAATCATGCACAAAGTTGGTTGACAATGCCTCAGCATCTTGAACTAGTCCGAAAGAACAAGGGTGGCCATACATGATACTAATTTTCATAAATTTTTCTAAATAAATTTTTACAAATAAGTATGGTATTTTTCTTTTATTAACCTATTTTATTGTCAAATATATCAAATATTATTATATTACAATTAAATATATTATATATACAGTGCCCGCGAAAAGTATCCGATCACTCAAGAAAATACAATATTTTCCCTTGATATTCAGAGACACGTAATTCACTTTCTATTTGTTCTAGCGACATCTGGTAACTTTGAGGTTGCTCGCTGATATGAGAGCTATCCAACGCATTCTCAAATTAGTGTTCTGGTAGCCTTCGTTGCGGTGGCTGTGTCTCAAATTTGTCAGATTTCACTGTTTGTGTAAATTTCTTGATTTTTTTTTTTTTTTTTTTACAGAAAGTGGTGTAAATAAAATTTATATATAATGTGTGCTAAAAAACAACTTAAGAGTGATTGTCGAGGTGCTATTGTTGCTTTGCATGCATGTGGGAAATCACAGAGACAGATAGCTAAGGAATTAAACATATCCCAAAGTACCGTTAATTTATGGGTTTCACGGGCTGAGAACAATGGTGGCCTAACCACGCCAGTCCCTAAAAAACGATCTGGCAGACCGAGAAAAACAAATTCGCGAACAGACAAACTTATGAAACGTTTAGTATTGAAAAACCCAACAATAACTGCGAAAGAAATAAAATTTAATATGAATAATTTGTTATCTGGTGTTTCTGAACGAACTATCCAGGAGCAGCTCCAAAAAGAACTCAGATTACCATCTCGCCATGCTGCTAAGAAACCGTTCATTAATGAAAAAATGCGTAAAAAACGTGTCGCATTTTGTAAAAAATACATTCATTGGACTGTTGATGACTGGAAGAAGGTTTTATTTAGCGATGAGTCGACATTTTTGACATTCAGAAGTTGTCCAAAAAAGGTTCACCGGCCTATTGGCTCAAATAGGATGGACCCTAAATACACCCTAAAGACAATGAAACACCCTCCAAGTGTGATGGTTTGGGGTTGTTTCGGTTACTATGGGCGTGGAAACTTATATTTTCTTCCGAAGAACACAACTATGAATGGTGCACGGTATTTAGCAATGCTACAGGATAAACTTCCAATGGCAATGGCAATCCAAAGGACAAAAACATACATGCATGATGGTGCACCATGTCACAGGGCCAAAATAGTGACAAAATGGATTACTGACAATAAATTTGATATTTTGGATTGGCCTGGTAATAGTCCAGATCTCAATCCGATAGAAAATCTGTGGCTAATAATAAAAAATAAGGTTGAATGCCACGACACTGGCTCAGTCGAAAAATTACAAGAGGCCATCAAAAAGGTATGGTGCAAGGAAATATCAGTGGAAGTTTGTCAAAACTTGATTAAATCCATGCCAAAACGTCTAGAACAAGTCATCCAAACCAAAGGACAGATGACAAAATACTAATATAAGGTTAGTATACATTTAAACATTGTTTTTTATGTAAAAAATACAAATTTTAAGGGTGATCGGATACTTTTCGCGGGCACTGTACATTCTTATTCCAAATATATTACAACTTACAATTTGTAAATACTTTTGTGGCCCAGTGTGTGTGTGTTCGTGTGCGTGTGCGTGTGCGTGTGAGGGGTCACGCGTCTTAAGATACCTAAGCGCCACCACAGGTGAAAACATGATTTTGATGGATATCACTATTTTCACCCTTTCTCTATCGCATGGTTTGAGTTATAATGACCTTACGACACGAAGTATGGTTGAAAACCTTATGAAGTGAACTACTTACTTTTTTCACCTCATTCTGTGCCAGAAACTACACCAAAGTTCGGCATAAAAAAAAAAAAAATATATATATAAAATATGAAAATCTATTCCAAAAACTCATCATCTTCATTAGCATACTTAGAACTCTAATTTAGCCAAAAATGAACGTTCTAGTTCAATTAATAACAGAGATACTATTGCCAGAATATTGCTGAACTTTGGAGGCGATTTCTGGTGAATTTTAATTTTGGCACTTAGGTACCATAAGACGCAGGACCCCTCATATATATATATCATTTGTTCGTTCTCTCTCTCATCTTGCGCGGAATGTTCTCCTATACAAGTCGTTCTTTACGATATATATATATATACAATATTTGTGTATGTGTACCTTACTGTAGAAAAGTTTATGACAATAATGATGTAAAACTGAAGAGGTAGTTTGTCAACCATTGCTGGCTGAACTATCATACTTTGTTTTTTCCATGAAGCTGCATATGAAGCATGTTTAATAAGTTAATGGGGCTCTTAAGGCAGACTTAATTCATTTAGAGAAGTCAAATATATTTATTTACCTTGTCACCAACTTTGTAAATGCTGAAGTCTGAGGTTTCTTCTTTAACAAGAACAAATTCTGTTGAGTCAGCTTTGATTTGATGACTCTGAAATCAGGATATCTTTCTTCAATTATTACAAAAATTTTATTTTGGTAAAATGTTTGGAAAACAATTCTCTCACACACGTTCTAAATGTTTGGAAAACAATTCTCTCACACACGTTCTATATGAAAACTTTAAAATAAAAATAACTAATTTCAAGACAAAAGTATCATCATTTATATCTACAATGATTTTAACACACAAATGTTTTATTCTTTGATCTTTTAATTTTAATCTCTCTCATTAAAATTAAAGGGAGAACATTGAAAATTTTGATGGGTGCAGAGCAAAACACTGAGGCTTTATACAAAAACAGGCTATTTCAACGTAATAATTACCTACCTGCCATTCATGATCCAAGTTTCCATAACCAAGCAAGTCTTTAGAAAGGCTTTGTTCATATTTCTCAATTTCCTCTTCTTTAATTTTAATATCTTCAGTTTTAATGCTCAAATTTTCTTTTTCCAAGCAAAGTTCTCTTTCATCTATGTTCATTTTCAAAACTCATTCAGTAAATAACGAGCGTTTGAGAAAATTTCAAAATCTCTCAAATAATTTTTTAGCTTTATTCTTTCAATACAAAAGTGAGGCACTTTCCTGAAATTATTACTTATGTTCAATCATCTTGTGCTCTACATTCCATGCATATCCTAGTGATCTATATTAACCCTTTAATGACTGATGGTACCTTAAGGTCCATCAGAAATAATAATATAAATTGTACTACAATGCCTCATTTTTATAAATGTTTCTACACATATTTATATATAGATGTCATTTAGTTGTTGGGAAAGGAACCCAAAATGTGTATCATTTCAGTGACTAATTACTAAAATATTTAGTTTTTTAATAACAATAAAACCTATACAGTATACACTCTGGTAACAAGAGTGACTGCATATGCTGTGGACTCGTCCTTAAAGGGTTAACATGGTTAAGCCTATGCGAGATAGTTCAAATTAAAAGCAAATTTCTGAACTTACCATATAGAGTTTTATTTACGGTAAGTATTTATAGACCTTAAATTCAAAGGAGAATAAAAGAATATGGACAAGACTAAGTCTAATGCTGGCATGACTCCAGATTTGAAAAAATTTACTGGAGCACAGCTCTGAATTTACTTTTTTTACACCACTAGATAGGTTAATGATAGTAAACTCTTGAATTGACGACATACCATTACAAATTGTTTTAGCTAAACATCATAATACAATAATGTACAGTTTATAACTCACCTTAAGTTTATTTATTCATTGCAGCAGCAACAGTGGACGATGTTAGACCTTGCATGTAGGCATTTGTTGTGAATTTACCGCCATGTATGCTTGGCCATTGATCAATGGCTTTCTGTGTGATCATTACAGCAGATCTAGTGCCTGTTGCTTTTTGCTTTATTAGATTTAGATGCAACACTTGAACTTGAAGGCATATTTTGACTCTTCTCTTTATTAACCACAACAGCTTGGTGAGTTTCTTTTGTTAGGCGCAAAATTGCATTCAATGTCTTCTGGATTTGGGAATTTTCAAATTCCTCTAAAGTAGTTTTGTTAGTCTGATAAGCAGATTCCTCACTTACCTTTTGTTTCTTAGGTGGAGGAGAAGCACTTTCTTCAGTCTGTGAAACATCTAGTGAAAAAGTTTCATTTTCTAGATTAGCAGTTGATGAAGTTGGTTCATTTTTCTGAAGTCTAGCACATTTTGTGAACAAACTAAATGACTGCTTTGCCATATCTCTTTGCTGCACTTCATCCTGGTATTTCTTTACTGCAATATCTAAGCTGTGGGCCCAAACTCTGGGACCTCTTATATTGTAACAAATATTTTTTTGGAATTAAAATGTTCCTCCCAGTTTTGCTTCTTTGAATATTTGTTCTTGCATTGACCACAAAAGTAACCCCTTTTAACACCCTCACTTTTCTCTCCAACTTCATCAACATTAGGATCCATTATTGATTATTGACTACCTGAAAAAATACAAAATAAGTAAAAGTTAGTAAATATAGTATGGTAAAAGTGAGTAAAAGTAAGTAAATATAGTACAATGAAAGTAAGTAAAAGTAAGTGCTTTAAACTTAGGAAAAGTAAGGAAGAGTAAGTAACAGTAGGTAAGTTAAAGTAAGTTTAAACTTAACTAAACTTTTCAATTCTAGTCATGGTGGATTACTTAAAACCACACAAGTAATTATCTGGCCAATTTATCAAACCTGGCCGAGATCAATGGAACATAGTCCAATCCTGATAATTTTATATTAAAAAAATATACGTTTTAAATAAATTTTAATTATCAAAACATTGAAGCTTAACAAAAAATAAAAGTTAAATATGGAATTACCAACTAAACTTAAAATAACTAAATTTGTAATTTAAAAAAAATTGGTTTGTACAAGAACGTATACGCAAAAAAATTGCATAACGTCTAGCGGATGAACAAAACCCAAACCCAAATTTACTTTTTCTCATGGTCAAATTTACTGGAGCAATGCTCCCAAGATCCCAGGAATCTAGAGTCATGAATGCTGGTTTTAAGACCAGCTTAACTTAAGATTAAATTAGTAATTTAGCAAGAAGCCTATCTGTATCAATGTTCAATGAACCAACAAAACTTTTAAATGAGTTATAAGTTTGCATTTTAATTTACTATGATTTTTTAATTTGACTACCATCCAATTTTATAACAATTTTTACTTTTTCATTTCAAAGTAAAAAATGTATTTGAAGTAAAAATCTATAGTTATCAAATTCAAAATCAAAACCACTCGAGTAAAAATTCATGAAAATTGAAAATATTCTTTCAACAACGCAATAAATTTAAAAAAAAAATGTTAACTGGCTTTTTGAAAGAATATTTTCCACAAGTTCGGCATCAGGATCATTCCGTATAACTGTCATCCTAAGGTCAAAAATTGTAATTTATCATAAAACAAAGTGTAATATACCATTTGAAAGAGGAAAGTCTCTAGTTTATAGATCAGCTTACCACTTTGAGACATCTTTCTTGGTTAAAAAATAAGCATTTTTTGAGGGTATGTCAAGCATGAAATTTTACTCCCCAAATTCTAAGATTTCAGGTGAGGCTAAGTACCACAAACTTAACCAGGGTGGATAACAGATTAATGGAAGTAAATTCAAGGTTTTCAAAAACAATTTTCAATGAAATTCAAGGTTTCAATCCAATAAAAACATTTGCTTTACTCACTCATATGAGGCAAATGTTCTATACATAAACATTTCTTTTTCCAAGAAAAAAGAATAACCCTACAGGTGTTGGAGCTCCACTCTTACTCTGGGAAAATAGATAGTCCTCTGGTTCCTCGTCTTGAAAGAGTTCTTGTATCCTCACTTGAATATCATCAGTTGCCTGCCAGCACTACCAATATGTTGTAGAGGCTGTGCAGTTTTCACAAAGCCCCTCATCCAAGTAATGGGCTTGGACTAGAGTTCCCAGTTTCCCATATTAATGATCATTCATTTCTTGGTCCCCTTCTATTTGCTATGGATCATTTGTGTTTTGTTTTCCAGTATTTCCCCAGAAATTTGTAGTCGTTTCCCCAGTTCATTACTGTTAATTACCTTGCATGAGTTAGCCATTACTATAGTCATTATTTGTGGACATACTCTCTGGTTCTCCAGAGATTGGCTAGACCAGAGTGGAAAATTGTAGATGTTTCACAGGGTTTCTTTCTTTCCCTTACAGAAGTTATAAAATTAGATCAGAATACTGATCTATGTGTAACCTTGTCAAATACTTTACTAAAAACTAAATAAACAACACCTAATCATCAATTACAAAGTAAAAAGTCTAAGAGATTAGACAAACAAGACCTTCCTGATCTAAATCCATGTTGTGAACTTGAAACAAGATTAAAATTTTCCAAATGATCTTCATTATTATTCTTTATAATTCTTTTTAGTATCTTTCCAACCAATGATATTAAACTAACAGGCCTATAATTTCCTACCTTCTTCTTACTACCCTTTTTTATGACGGGGGAACTACATTTGCTTTTTCCATTCATCAGGTGGGTACCTCTGCATAATTAAAAGACCAGCAAACAAAATAGTTAGTACCTCAGATAAGTTTTCCTCCCTTCTCAGAGAATCCTAGCATATATATTATCAGGTCCAGCAGCTTTATTTGACTTCAATGAATGAATCACTTGCCTAACATCCTTCCTTATATGATATGATCAAGAATGCCTGAGTTTACAGAATCTCAAGAATTAAAATAAACTTATTTAAATTTTCAGATCACCTGAAGATCCATCACCCCAGCCTTTTTTAGTTAGCTTTATAAGACTAACTAACAAAAATATCAACCTAACCTAACCAATCATCAAGGGTGTACAGTTGATCTAATGATTGGCTAGGTTAAGTCATGATATTTTCATTAGTTAGCTTTATACAAAGCTAAAAAAAGGCTTGGGTGACGGATCTTCAGGTGATCCAAATTTTCTTCAGTAAAAACAGAGCTAAAATAATCATTAAAAATACCATCATCCTGATCTTTTTCAAACATCTTTTCATCATGTTCTATTGAGCCAATCTTATTATGCTTTTTATCATTATACAAGCAGATCCTTCAGCTCCTGCTTGTGCTTTGCAAACTCACCTACAGCAAGGGCACCTTCGCAGAGTTCTGAGATAAAGACAAAATTATAATTTTTAATTTTATATATAGGGGCATTCCAGGACAGATCACCTGAACTAGGAACCTTGATATCTCAGATTTTGATGAAATTTGGTGGAGTGGTAGCCCCCACCAAGTTATGCAAAACTGCAATTTTTTTTGTTCTGTGACCACTAGGTGGCAATGTACGGGGAGTCAAATTTTGACGAATGAGCAAGCGTGCC
>JAJOZX010020031.1:0-32931 GCA_023014485.1 Bathynomus jamesi
AGGGAGGATGTAGATTTCAATGAAAGTTTTTCCGTGATGAATGTCAATAGCCACAATTACAGATACTGGGATTTACAAAAACCGGATGCCTTTTAAAAAAGTTTTTTATACTCTCCGAAGGTCGTTTTATAATGCGGACTTTTATATAGACACATTTCCGTTACTATGGTTACCTTTTGAATTTCTGTTGCTTATGTGTTCGTACACACACACACACACACACACTTACGTTACTTTCATATTTTTCAAGCGGGATGAAAGCTTTCAGGTCTAGCTGGAAATGAACCCTTGTTCGAATGGCGAGATGCGAGCACTTTACCGATGGACCACATTTCCAACAATAAAATGCCGAAACGTTATGTTTGAATTACGTGTAAACCTCAAATTTTCGGTTTATTTATTTATATTTTATATATTAAATGTCCTTATAATTTTTAATAATATATATATATAATTTATATATATATATATATATATATATATATATATATATATATATATATATATATATATATATATATATCTGAGCACATACATTTCTAATATACACTACATACTCTCAATTACATATTGTTTATTCGATTCCAAATATCCTCTCTATCAAGACATTTGGGTTGGTGCGTTGTACAGTGTCTACAATAATTATTAATTTCGACTGACATATTTGGTATTGTCTCTAAGATTACACACTGTAGGTAGTGTTCCATCCATTCAAGTGTCTTTTCGGCTTCTCTCGCCCTCTCTGTTGTCATGACATCTTGTAGATCACACAGCCTCCTTTTCAGCATTGCTTTCAATGCACTGAAGACATTTTCTGCAGGATTTAAGAAAGGAGAATGAGGAGGCAAATGTTTTATCATTCGATGGGGGAATTTGAAGGAAGGTGTCATTGTGACAAATGACATTATCCAGAATCGCCACAGAGTGTTCCTCGCCTATAGGATAAATTTGCCAATGGTCGCGCATTGGTCTTAATGTCGCGCATTTGACTTAAAAAAACTCCCCACAAAATACTATTATAGTGAAGGAAATAAAATTTATGTGAAACAGTACTTCTTGTCACGAACTGTAACAGTATTTTGTGGGGAGTTTTTTTAAGTCAAATGCGCGACATTAAGACATTTACCCAACTGACCGAGAACACATCTGTTCACGCCACCAAAAGCTATCTCGTGATGAAGTGCTTTTACGTCTTCACAAACCGCCATGATAATATTAATATTCGTGGTTCTTTGCCCAGCAACATTCCTGTTAACTCTTTCCCCGAGCGGCGTTCTTCCGTACGTCCTCTTCGTATAAAAGTTGCAGACCATCTCGTCAACGTAGATTCTCCTACGGTTTAATCCCGATGGGTACGTTCTTAACTCGTCGTGCGTTACGTAGTACGTGAACATTTTACCTTCCGAGTAATTGGTTGGATATCTAAGGCTTTACTGATTGACGCATCAGACACTCTGGGCTCCCTGGGCCAGACATCCCATAATGATGAATTCAGCTCCTGGAGGGTTATCAAGGGATTCGTCTGAATCATCATGAGTATGAAATTTCTCATCTCATGAGTTACACTATGTCTGCATCCACCTAAAAAGCATGAAAGCAATAACATGTTCGTTATTATATAATATATATATATATATATATATATATATATATATATATATATAACAGAGAGAGAGAGATTAATTAATTGATTGATTGATTGATTGATTGATTGATTAACTACCGCTGTAAGGCATTCTTCCTATACGTCCCGTGCGGACGTAATTTGAAACAATCGTATAGGCCGTTTTTCTTTTAATGCGAAATTGTTCTGCCAATGGCACCAAATCCTCGCCATTATTATAACATTCAATAAGTCTTTGTCTATCTTTCGTGGAAATATAGTTATATTAACGCGGTGGCATTCTAACGTTCTCGTTCATTCACCTTGAACAAAATGGTTAAACGAGTAATTTAATCCGAAGAATGCTCAAGTTATACGCAATCGCTTTGAATTGGTCCACGTTGCAGAAAATGGTTGACTGACGCAGATGCTACTGTACAGTAGCTGTGTTCAATAAATAATGCAGCAATTTTAAACTACAAAGTGAATTGATTATTGTCAAACGTGTATTCATAACTGTCCATTGTATAACGCTTTGTCGTTCAGTTTCCTTCATAATGTCTATGAGAATACTACATTTCTTATTTATACTTTATATTATCATTCGTCATTTGTATTTGTCGAAATAGTTCAAATGTTTTTCAGAATCATTTTGACGATAGTCTTTTCACACGATTTTTCTGTCAAAAACAGCAATGATGCGTTGATGAAATGAAATGAATGATGTCGAAAGCATTTCGAGTTTGTTCAATCGCATTTAGAAAACACTGTTCTTCATTTTATATTTTATAAAATTTGTATAAAGTCCTTCAAAATCAAAAACATGTTACCATAACATCATTAGAACATTATATCTCAAGATATTCTCGCAAATGATCTTAGGACATTTTAATAATGTTATCGTGATATTGTTTCATGCATGTTTTGACGATGTTTCTATAATATTTGTATTGCACAAAATTAATAGCATCACAAACATACCGTTATACATCATTAAAATGTTATATTAATATATTCTATCAAAACGTGATGCTTTAAAAACATTTTAAATATGTTTTTAAAAATGTATAAACTGGGAAGGTGCTGCATCCAGCATGGAAGTAATAGATTGGAAAACCATCTTCAAGGCCAAGACAACGGAAGAGATGCTAACGACCTTAGAAGAGAAGACGCTTGAAATTGTGGAAAGACATGTCCCAAAAATGCAACAAAGAGGAAAGAGAAGCAAGTTCGAGAGACAAAAGCGGTCATTGTTTCGAAAGAGAAAAAGAGTGACTGTAAAATTAAGTAACTGCAAAGACAACAACATCAGAAAAATATTAAATGATAAACTGCAGAGTATAGATTGCTCATACAGGAACTAATTGAGAAGCATACAGAAAAATAAGACGACGACGCTATAGAAGCAATAAAGATTAACTCAAAGTACTTCTATAATTTTGCAAAAAGGAAGTCGAAAAACCATACGACTATCAGACCTTTCAAAAATGAAGACAATGCTTTATCTGATGATCTAACAGAAGTATCTGAAATATTAAGAGCTCAGTACGAATCATCTTTCAGTACCCCAAAAACTGACAAACTGATATACGATAGAAACGCGTTCTTTGAAGAACTACAAGGGGAAAGAACAACGAACTTCGACTTTACGACAGATGATATAACACAAGCTATTGGGAAACTAAAAGCACACTCGGTGGCAGGACCGGACAAATGGAATGCCACACTGATCAGAAACTGCAAGAATGCAATCGTTGAGCCCCTATATTGGATATGGAGACGATCACTATACACGGGAGAAATACCAGGCATCTTGAAGAAAGCAAGTATTGTCCCAATATACGTGTACAGGGTGTCCGTAAAAGGTTTTTACTATTTTAATTATGTATTTTTCAGAACGCTTTTAATTTTTCATTTGTTTCCTTTTTCAGTCTGGCCGCTAGGTGGCCGAAGTTTTCAATGTGGCCGCTAGGTGGCCGAAGTCTTCAATGTTGCCGCCTGGTGGAAGCTTCATTTGTCAGTATCGCATAATGGCCTTTGGATCAGAGATAAGAAGGCGTTTTGTGTGTTGGCTTTTCATGAATGGCCCCCGAGATCACCAGACCTTACACCCATGGATTTCTTCCTCTGGGGGTTTGTTAATGGCAATGTCTACGTCCCTCCATTGGCGACGACATTACAAGACCTGAAGACACGGATCACAGAGATTTTTGCAAGGATTGACCAAGACATTCTCAGAAAAGTGTGGTCAGGAGGTTGAATATCGGTTTGATATTGCTTGTGCCACTCACGGCGCTCATATTGAAATTCTTTAATTTAAATTAATAAATCTAAACTTCTGGACTTGATCTTTCGGATAGTTTACGTTTAGTAACTGTATCTTCAACGTGCTGTGAAAAATAAAAAAATTAAAATAGTAAAGACTTTTTACGAACACCCTGTATAAAGGAGGAGATCGATCCGAGGTAAAAAAAAACTATTGGCCAGTGTCGCTTACATCTCATCTCACTAAAATATTTGAAAGAATAGTTAGAGAAAAAATCTGACTTTTTGGAAACTCGGGAAAAAATTAAATGGTAACCAACATGGATTTCGGTCAGGCAGATCATGCCTATCACAACTAATGGAATACTACAACAACATTATTGATGCACTTGAAAATAACAAAAACGTTCGACAAGTGTGACCATGGAATCATAATACATAAACTGAAATATATGGGAATAACAGGAAAAGTAGGGAAATGGATATAAAATTTCCTTAGTGAGCGGCGACAAGCCGTTACAGTTCAAGGAATATCTGATGGTTCTCAGCTCAGTACCACAAGGAACAGTATTACTCCACTACTCTTCGTAATCATGCTAACTGACATAGATGAGGACGTTACCAGAGACATCACAGTAACATCCTTTGCCGATGACACAAAGATCAGTAGAAATAGAAAAATAAGAAATCCAGAAGATATAGGATCTCTACAAACAGAAATGAACAAAATCTACAAGTGGATGGAGGACAACAATATGAAGTTTAACACTGAGAAATTTCAACTGTTACGGTACAGAAAAAGGGAGGACCTAAAATCCATGGAATACTATACCCGAAATGGACAGGAAATTCAGAGAAATTCTAAAGCAAAAGATTTAGGGGTTATAATGACTGATGATGCTAAATTTGAAACACAAAATAAGATAGCAGTAAACAGAGCAAAGAGAATAACTGGGCAGATACTGAGAACCTTTAAAAGAAGGGATAGGAATATAATGATTCCTCTATTGAAAAAACTGATCATACCCAAGTTGGAATACTGCTCGGTCCTAACATCCCCATATAAAAAAGAAGACATTAGACAGCTAGAAGGGATTCAGAGAAGCTTCACAGCCAAGATCAAGGGGTGCAAAGAACTAAATGACTGGGAAAGGTTACGCGAATTAATCCTATATTCACTGGAAAGAAGAAGAGAGAGATACACCATTATTTACACTTGGAAAATAATGGAGAAACTAGCCCCTAATCTTACTCTGAAACGCATAACCCCCCAAACAACAGTGGAAAGTAGAAAAGGAAGACTGTGTCGTGTTCCCAAATTAAAGGCTTGACAGGGAACATCCTTAACCCTAAAAGAAAATAGTTTTGTTGTGAGAGGACCAAAACTGTTTGATCAGCTGCCCGAAGAATTAAGGAACACGAGTGGTGTTGCAGTGGACATCTTCAAAAGAAGATTAGACGCCTGGCTCAGAACAATCCCAGATGAGCCGGGCGTACCTGGTTATGTGAGGTGGAGAATACAAGAAACCAACTCTCTACTTCACCAGGCCAACTCGAGAGGAAGGGCGACACTTGACCTTCGTGAAATGAAGAATCATTGCGCGGAACATTTGAAAGGTTGATAACATGTCTGCAACCTTTCAGTAATGTAATTCTCTCTCTCTCTCTCTCTCTCTCCTCTCTCTCTCTCTCTCTCTCTATATATATATATATATATATATATATATATATATAATATATACACACACACATTTTAACTGCAAACACGCAGTATAATTAACGTAAAGAACGACGCTTGTATAGGAGAATATTCCGCGCAAGATGAGAGGGAAAGAACGAAACAAGTGAAAAAATGAAGTAACCGCCCGGGAATCGAACCCGGGATCTTCCAATTGCCGGTCAGATATGATAACCACTACACCACGGGCCTCACTCAACCAAATGTCGTAATTCCTCTACATACGCGCAGAAACCAATGCCCCAAAGGGGCACCTCCCGCATGCCGTACATTATATACATTTTAACTGCAAACACGCAGTATAATTAACGTAAAGAACGACGCTTGTATAGGAGAATATTCCGCGCAAGATGAGAGGGAAAGAACGAAACAAATGAAAAAATGAGGTAACCGCCCGGGAATCGAACCCGGGATCTTCCGATTACCGGTCAGATATGATAACCACTACACCACGGGCCTCACTCAACCAAATGTCGTAATTCCTCTACATCTTGCGCGGAATATTCTCCTATACAAGCGTCGTTCTTTACGTTAATTATACTGCGTGTTTGCAGTTCAAATGTATATAATGTACGGCATGCGGGAGGTGCCCCTTTGGGGCATTGGTTTCTGCGCGTATGTAGAGGAATTACGACATTTGGTTGAGTGAGGCCCGTGGTGTAGTGGTTATCATATCTGACCGGCAATCGGAAGATCCCGGGTTCGATTCCCGGCGGTTACCTCATTTTTTCATTTGTTTCGTTCTTTCCCTCTCATCTTGCGCGGCATATTCTCCTATACAAGCGTCGTCCTTTACGTTATATATATATATATATATATATATATATATATATATATATATGGGAATGAACTCAGAATAGTCCCCTGAGTTTTTTATGATACACACAGACAGTGCATGGAACAAGGAACTCTTCTGGTATAATTAAATCCACTATAGTCCGAATAAGTAATGGTAAATGACAAATACCATAGTTTTTCTTTTTCATGATGCTAGCCCGACGCGGGCAACGGGTCACTCGCAAAGAGGTCCCATAAATATAGCTTCCCTCACCAGCTATCTGCAAAGCAGACAGGATCCAGCTTTGGGACATGGATCTAGGGTTTAAAGCAGCCTAGCCCTGCTACATTTAGAACCTCAATATAAGCAAAAGACTCGCTGCCTTCACGTCAGATTTAATACATCAAAGAAAAAGGGGTAACTATTATATTTGATGTATTAAATCTGACGTGAAGGCAGCGAGTCTTTTGCTTATATTGAGGTTCTAAATGTAGCAGGGCTAGGCTGCTTTAAACCCTAGATCCATGTCCCAAAGCTGGATCCTGTCTGCTTTGCAGATAGCTGGTGAGGGAAGCTATATTTATGGGACCTCTTTGCGAGTGACCCGTTGCCCGCGTCGGGCTAGCATCATGACAAAGAAAAACTATGGTATTTGTCATTTACCATTACTTATTCGGACTATAGTGGATTTAATTATCCCAGAAGAGTTCCTTGTTCCATGCACTGTCTGTGTGTATCATATATATTAATATATATATATATATAATATATATATATATATTAATACAGGGTGTCCCATAAGTCCGGCATCATAGGAGAAATTCATATTTTTCTATTTCTTCAAACCATAATTCATATGCTCGGGATGCCAATTTCCCGTCCACCATTCTGTTCAGTGACGAGGCTGTTTTTTATGGAAATGGTGAGGTAAATCGACAGAACACCCGCTACTGGTCTCAAAACAACCCTCACTGGTATACCTCTTCAAAGGAACAAGGTGCATCTCGGGTGATGGTATGGTGTGGCATTTGGAAGGATCGCATCATAGACCCCCTCTTTTTCGATGAACATGTCACTGGAGGCACCTACCTACGTACGCTCAAGGAAGAAGCATTTCCCAGTGTCTTGAACGAAGAAGGAAATTTCCCAACATCGTTCCAGCAAGACGGCGCTCCCGCACATTACAGCACCCAAGGAAGGGAATACCTGTACCAACAATTCCCTGGTCATTGGATAGGACGTCGAGGGCCTGTGGAATGGCCAGCTAGAAGCCCGGATCTCACGCCACTAGATTTTTATCTCTGGGGCCACTTGAAAGCGCTGGTATACGCAGAGAAAATTAGGAGTGTTGAACATTTGCGGCAGCGCATTATTGGGGCATGTAATACCATTACTCCTGACATCATTCATCGTGTGCTTGCTGACTGGGTATCACGTCTGAATTTGTGTATTGAAAACAAGGATGGACATATTGAGCACGTTCTGTAAATAAAAGCTTTTGTTTTGCCTTTTTTTATTATTTTTCCTATGATGCCGGACTTATGGGACACCCTATATATATATATATATATATATATATATAGAGAGAGAGAGAGAGAGAGAGAGAGAGAGAGAGAGAGAGAGAGGCCTCCGCCTTTTCCTCTGGGGTGTAACTCACTTCCATATTAACCATTGCGTGTTATTCTACCTGCAACAAAAAAGTCCCAAAACAAATCGCATCCTAGAAAAGCAGATGGAATATTTGAAGGCTTAAATAATAAATTCAAAGAAAGTAAATTGGGAAAACGTAAATAAAGATTTAAAGGAGGTAAATTGGGACTTGCTACTTCACGAGAAGACTCCACAAGAAATACTATTTATAACAGAGACTGAAACCAAACCTATAATACTGAAACATATTCCAGAGAGACAGGAAAGAAAACGTAGCAAGCTCGAGAGAAAAATCAGGACACTATTCAGGCAACGAAGACAAACCTTAAAACATCTCCACAGATGCAGAACTGATGCAAAGCGACTTAAACTAGAGAGGAAACTTGGCGAAATAGAAATGGACCTAAAGCAAACATTCATACATAAGACAAACGAGGAGGAAAACAAGGTAGCAGAAAACATAAAAAATAACCCAAAATACTTCTACACGTTTGCGGCGAAAAGGAAAATGCAGTGTAAGGGGAGTATTGGTCCGTTGATAGACGGGGAGGCCGAATACACAAATGACCCGAAAAAAATAAGCGAACTGCTTAGGGAACAGTTTAACTCTGTGTTTAGCACCCCTAAGTCCGAGGTGGAAGTGGAAAACCCAGACGAATTTTTAGACATATATATATAAATTAATCAAGAACAAATTCCGGCACAAACCTATTAATGGACTTCGAGTTCACGGAAGGAGACGTAATTACGGCCTTATCACAGATGCGAGACAATTCAGCGCCAGGGCCAGACACTTGGAGTGCCACGTTTCTGAAGAAATGCAAAGAGAATATTGCCAAACCGCTATACTTACTATGGAGGAAATCATTCGACACAGGACAAATTCCACTCCCCTTAAAGAACGCGAACAGTGTACCCGCTATTTAAAGGTGGTAGCAGAGCAATGCCCAAGAATTATCGGCCAGTGGCTCTCACCTCACATCTTATAAAGTGTTTTGAACGTATAATTAGAGGCAAAACTACCTACTACCTACAAGAAAAAGACTTATACAACTCAAATCAACATGGATTCAGGGCTGGAAGATCATGCCTATCACAGCTACTAGACCACCAGGAGAAAATATTAGCCTTCGATAAATGTGACCATGGAGTCATAGCACACAAACTTAAGAATACAGGAATTACTGGAAAGCTAGGAAGGTGGATATTTAATTTCTTGACACAAAGAACACAAAGAGTGGTGGTAAACGGAGTTAAATCGGAAGTCTCAGAAGTCGTGAGCTCTGTCCCACAAGGGACAGTATTAGCTCCCTCGCTGTTCATAATAATGATTGCAGGTGTTGATGCAGATATTAAGGACAGTATTGTATCATGTTTCTCAGATGACACAAAGATATGTAAGGAAATATTGAACGAAGGTGACATAAGAAAATTACAAAATGATATTGAAACATTATTCCAGTGGGCAGAAGACAACAATATGAAGTTCTACGAAGAAAAATTCCAACTTCTAAGATATGGTAATAACAAGGAGCAACAGAAAAAAGGGTACAAAACTATGCAAGCCAAACAGATAACACAAATCCACAACTCAGAGATCTTAGAGTAACAATGTTGTCGGATGCAGAATTCAGAGAGCACTATAACATCAAAATTACAACGGCTAGAAAAATAACACTGGTCAACAAATTGTAAGGAATTTTTTGTATCTTTAATGAAAGTAGCCGATTCTTATGTATTTTTGCATGCTGAATTTGAAAATGATAGTGAAATTGTTTAATTAGTTCGCGTTTTTAAGATATCATGGTAATTATTGTGTAAGTACTGGTAAAAATTTACCCCACAACATATATGTATTTTAAGGAGCACACTCACTTCAATGTCGTTTCCTCTTGGCCTGTCTCTTGTACTCTGACTGTGTAGTATCTCTTATTACTGACCAGCAGAAATCAGCCAGCATAGATGAATTCCACTTGCCCTGGTAACGTTTCTCAAGAGCTGAAATCTGCTGATGAAAACGTTCCCCATGTTCGTCACTTACTTCACCAAGGTTTGCCGGGAAAAAGTCGAAATGGGAATGGAGAAATGAATTTTAGAGACATGTTACATCCCATTCTTTGGTACGCCTTCAACATATTATCCACCAATTCATCTGCATTTGGAGCTCTGTTGTTTCCAAGGAAATTTTCGACTCTGACTTGAACGAGACCCAAGCTTCTTTTTCTGCGCCCTCCAAAAGTGTCTCGAAATGTTCATCTTTCATCAGATTTCGTATATGAGGACCAACAAATATGCCTTCCTTGATTTTTGCCTTACTGAGTCGAGGGAACTTCTGGAAAAGATACTTAAATGCCTTTCCATCCTTATTGAGTGCCTTCACAAAATTTTTCATAAGCCCTAACTTAATATGTAACGGTGGTAGAAGTATTTTGCTTGGCTCTACTAATGGCTCGCACGAAACGTTTTTCACACCTGGCACTAAACGTTCTCTTAGAGGCCATTCCTTCCTTTCATAATGCTGTGACCTAGCACGGCTGTCCCACTCGCAAAGGAAGCAGCAGTACTTCGTGTAACCCTGCTAGAGACCAAGTAACATGCCGACCACTTTCAAATCACCACATATGCTCCATTTGTGAGCGTTGTAGTTTATGTGGTGAAGCAGATATTGCATATTTTCATATGTCTCCATCATGTGGACAGAATATCCAATTGGAATGGCAGCTTTTTCGTTTTTGTTATGAAGTAGTACAGCCTTAAGGCTTAGCTTAGAGGCATCAATGAACAACCTCCATTCGTCATCTCTGTATGTTATATTTAGAGCGAGCATTCATTAAACCAACAACATCTGTACACACCACGAAGTCACCATGTTTGATGAAGAAAGTTTCCAACGTGGATTGCCTAGTGCGGTACATGGATATTTGGACATCATCATGAAGAAGATGCCACTGTTGAAGGCGTGAGGCGAGCAATTCTGCCTTAGACTTCGGTAAGTCCAAATCTCTGATGAGGTCATTCAGTTCGTGTTGGGTGATTTTATGCGGTTCTGTAGACAGTTCACTGGGCACAAAGTCGGTATCTTGTGATGTTGTGGGATGTGCAATGTCTTCATCTGTACTCGTTACAGGATGCTCTTCGTCATCCAAATCGAGGGTGTCTGAGGAGGTAGGAGGATTGGGCACAGGTATGTCTTCGTTATGGGGCACAGGTCGAATGGCGGATGGAACATTAGGATACTTGAGGGTCCATTTTTTCTTCTTACTAATTCCACGTAATGGCGGAACCATGCAGAATAAACAGTCATCTACGTGGTTACTTTGTTCCCTCCACACGACGGGGATGCCGAAGCCCATTGACCTCGGTTTCCCATTGTACCACTCAAGTAATGTAGTTGCACATGTAATGCAGCATATATGCGGCGCCCACGTTTTGTCCTGATCTCCTGATTTGCACTTAAAATAAAGGTGGTACGCTTTCTTGATGGCAGGTGTTAACGTCTTCTTTTGCGATTTTAATGTTACTTTGCCGCAAATATAGCAAAAGTTATTTGTCATTAACGCATTTACATTTTGCTTATAACGTCAATGAGAAACTGATCGCAAGATTACGCTTTAACACGCACTACACTCTATATGTCATGAACTAACCACAGGTGCAAATTACGAGGAAACACTACAAAAGCACTATGTCAAAATGTGAAATAACGTGTCACCACAACAAGCGTCACTCTAGAACTGAGCTAAAGGGATTTACGATGTACTCAAGATGGCGCCAGACAACGAGGTTGCCAAACGAGCACATTCTACAGTGTTGGCATATGTTATGCTTCAATGATATATTCATTTCAATTGGGAAATAATGAAAACAGGGCACCCGTGTATCTTCTAAACGCGAACCAATCATGCAAAATGAAGGTCATTTTCGGATTCAGCGACGTCGAATTACTAAAGAAATGATGGTTTCATCGAAGATACATTTTGGCTGTTGATTAGTGTAATGGGAATCATCTGGAGGAGCTTCCGCAGCAGAAAAGCAAACATCATGCTCAAATTATGGACGAGTCTAGTCCTACCAATAATTGAGTATTGCTCAGTACTCACAAGTCCATACAGAAAACGAGACATTGCGAACATTGAAAGCTATACAAAGGACTTTTACGTCTAAGATAGAGGAAACGAAAGGTGAAGACTACTGGTCTCGACTACAATCCCTGAAACTCTACTCCCTCAAAAGAAGGCGCGAGGGGTACACAATAATATACATATGGAAAATACTTGAGGGCTCTGTCCCTAACCTTAGAAATGAAACAGAAACAAACTGGAATGAGAGAAGAGGCAGATTTTGTACAGTCCCAGCTGCGGTGGGAGAAGGGGCCATGAAAACGAGGATGGAAAATACCCTCAGAATACGAGGCCTAAAGCTTTTCAATGTCCTACCAAAAGAAGTGAGGAATCTCCAGCACACAGACCTGAATAACTTCAAGAACCAGCTCGACATATTACTGTGCAAAGTCTCTGACCAGCCATGCGTGGCTGGCTACGAGGGCAGGAGGTGATCAGAGAGCAATTCCCTCCTTCACCAAATCCCGCAAATGAGGCGGGATGCTGCAGAGGGGTCGACCGCAGATCGATCCTGAACCGTCGTTCAAACTCACCTAAAGTAACCTAAAGCAAGTAAGTAAGTAAGTAAACAAGAAATCAATTTGAACATTTGTTTTAGTTATAATGTATTACTTTTGTAAAACTTAATTTAAAATAAATTTTGCTATGAAACAGGACTTATGGGACACCCTATATATATACGAGTATATATGCTTGTTGCCGGTTAGCTTTATAATGAATGTTAATTAAATTATTTAAATATATGATTGATTGAAGCTCGAGGTCACCAGATCTTTACACATCAAATAATATCAAATAATCAAATAATATTGCTAATGAAAGATATTGATACAACGAGTTTTCTTCCTTTATTAAAACAAAACAATGGACAGTGAAAGTCATATTAACATTTCAATTAATGTTGTGCAGTGAATGACGTCATAATGCTTAATAATGAATTACTTGGTAAGGAAAATGCATGAATTACTGACTAACGTTGATATATAATAGAAGGAAACAAATGCGCAGTAGTTAAATTGGTAATTGGAGAAAAATAATTTAGCGCGAATAAAATTAATTTTGAATATTAACCAAGTTAAAGAAATAATATGCGTCCCTGAAAAGTGACCTTTGATTGCTTCTGTCATGGCACGTGGTGCCAGCCAGCTCGATTGACTAGGTAAGCAAGGGATTTCTTTGGGCAAGGTGCTGAGGAAGTGTGATATGACGTCATCTTGGTCGCGGCTATGTGTCGATGGAACAATGGGCTTCTTGTGAAGGCAGAAAGAGGAAATGCGAAAGTGTCTGAAGATTTCGCTGTGTATATATATATATATATATATATATATATATATATATATATATATACACCTTGGTTAACCTTGGTTTTGCTTCCGCCCGAATTGTTCAGTCTGATGAAGGTCAAGTTTTCACTCCACCTTAGACCCACAGTTTAACATGGAATCCGAACCACGCCCCACCATCAGCCCAGTGTCTTAACCACGAGGCTACGCAGGGTACCCATTTATCTACCAACCAATCTCTTCATTGTGTGGAAGGATGAACAGCTGAGTTTTGTGTCGCGCCGCCTGCCATCGCCGGGTCTCGATCCCGGGGCCGATGGATTCGTAGTCAGCGACGCTAACCACTACATCACCATATATATATATATATATATATATATATATATATATATATGCACTAAAATCACAAAATAACACGTGATCTTATTAATAAGCAAACAACCACAGGGAAAAGGAAACACAAAGTCCGAGCGCTTTCGTGATATATTCACATTATCAAGGAGGAACAGAAAATAGACAGAGATTTTCTGTTCCTCCTTGATAATGTGAATATATCACGAAAGCGCTCGGACTTTGTGTTTCCTTTTCCCTGTGGTTGTTTGCTTATATATATATATATATATATATATATATATATACGTACGGGGTCGCTACTGAAGAATCCATTTTAAACTAGAAAAAATATTATGATCGAGAGCATTCCTCTTTATTTATTTAGGATCACCTGACCATCAGGGCTCCCAGCCTTCGCTAGTTAGCCTTATAAGGCTAACTAACGAAAATATTACGACTTAACCTAACCAATCGTTAGGTCAACTGTACGTCCTTGACGATTGGTTAGGTTAATTCGTGATAAGGCTATCTACCGAAGGCTTATAAGGCTAACTAACGAAGGCTTACAAGGCTAACTAACGAAGGCTGGGTGCCCTGATTTTCAGGTGATCCTTTATTTATTTATTTTGTAACCAACGTTTCAGGCTGTGCGACCATTTTCGAAGCTAAAATTAAAATTAGAATGTCAAGTTGATGAGATGTCGTAATCCGGACCTACACTACTACTGTGTGTGTGTGTGTGTGTGTGTGACATTATTTTACCAAATTAAGCTTAAAATCACTACTTTTAATTTCCAGAAAGTAAACTAAATTTGAACTTTACAAGCAGAACAGAAAAAAAGTTAATTTTTACTCTTTTTCCCATGTGCCAAAGTTTGCCTATATTTTAAAGTAAATCCTATAATTAGTGTATGGGTTTATTCCCGACGGTTCGAATAAAATCCGCCAGCAGTCCGGATCCGGACCGCGGTCCGACTATTGGTGACCCCTGCCCCTAGAGAATATTTAGGGTTGCCAGATCAGATGGTTTCCAAATCCGGAGATTTTACCTACGAAGCTCATCATATATAAACTTCCTCATTTTTTAGAATAATAATTATCTTGCCAAAAATCTGTAAGAAAAGAGGCAAATTCTACTTTTAATGACATTTTTACAAAGCTCAATTTCCGGCCCAAAACCGGAGACCTGGCAACCCTAAGAATATTTAATATTTTCAGCCTTCTTGCATTTTAAATAATTAGGAGTAATGAGGGACGGGAAAATATGCCATATTCAGAATCCCAATCATGCTATGATAAATTGTATTAAACTATTTATTTATACGTAATTAAAACTGTAAATTAAATTAATAAATTACTTTTAATTATCACCAACTCGAGTCTGTTTGGTCGTTGGTTAGGTTATGGTCAAAGTAGGTTTTCTAAGTAACTTCATCCCTTTCAGGTTGATTATACAGGGTGGGCCGTAAGTTTCCATACATAGGAAAATTTAAATACGTGCGTCGGTATTTGGATCAGCAGTTTCCGGATGCTTGGATTGGTCGGCGTGGTCCTGTGGAGTGGCCTCCCAGATCCCCAGATCTCACCCCCCTTGATTTCTATCTTTGGGGGCACTTGAAGGCCATGGTGTATCAGGAAAAGATACGAGACATAAATCATCTAAAGGAACGTATCACCAACGCCATTACAAGCATAACGTCAACTGTGCTAATGCGTGTTCATCAACAGTGGGGAACACGTATTGAAATGTGTTTTCAAAACAATGGCAACCATGTAGAGCATATTATATAAATAAAAATGGTTGTCCATAAAAAAATGTTTATTTTTCCTATGTATGGAAACTTACGGCCCACCCTGTATATTTAATTAAATCACATTTGAGTATCATTTCAGGTCTTGATGATGTGCAGACCCTAGCCATATTATTGGAAACACCAGCCATAAGTTACTGTACATTTTTTTATACTCTCTAGGGCATTTAATTTATTAGTCCTCATTCAACAACTACGTGACCGTTTCTGGACACTTATTGTATACTACGCCCACCCTTAGTGATCGTTTGTAGACTCCAACGTGATACCCCTAATTAATTACGTGGCCTTTTGTGCCCCCTCCCCCAGTGATGAGGGGGAGTGGCTTTGAAGTGCCAAGTGAACTAGAACTTTTATCAGGAACACCACTGATCCCAAATGATTCTTGGGATCAAATTTGGGAGGAGGATGAGTGATGTCATATCATATACGAGTGATGATGTAAGGTGTATATATTGTTTCAAACAATATTCTTTGCGGTTACGTAGTCTTTTCCCTCTAAACCCCACCCACCCACCCTTGTAGTAAATAGTAGCCTTTCGGGTACCTCCTCTTCCCCCTTGAGCGGCCACGTAGGCTAGTTGTTGAATGATAACTTTTGCCTAGTAATTATACTCCAGTTTCAATACTTTATGTACTGAAACTGGAGTATGGTAAGAAAGTCACATCTTGCTGAGAATCACAGCCTGTTGCTTCACTGGTCGTAGCTCCTCAAGATATAAACGTCTTAGGAAATTTTTGGAAAATAAAAATAATAAAATGGAAATTAAATGAGAAATTAAAAACAAAAAAAAATGGAACTGATTTTGATGCGGTCTTGCATCATACTGAGAAGCTCTGACATCAATACCTCGAGTGTAGAGCCGTAACTAAGTGTGAGCATATGGGTAGATGCCCAGGGCGCAGTCGCTCAAGGAGGGGGAGTGCAGTTTAGAGCTGTAAGGGCCAGTTTAGACGGATCTGAGGCGAAATTTTCTAGGAAAATTTTCATAAATGAAGATCCTATCAGTCGACGAAATATATACTTACACTCTTAAAAAAGATAAATTTCCAAAGTTAAAAGACGCCATTTTCGGGTAGTATTGCAAATTTTTGCAGTAAATATAAAGTGCAAATTAAAATATAATTATATGGCAACACTTCCCCCCTGAATTCTTAACAAAAACATCACCGCTTATTTAGTGGCGGATCCAGGGGTGAGCTGAGGGAGCTCAACTCCCCCCATTGATAAAGCGGTTTCATATTCCCAATGATATTTCCTGTCTCAATCAACCACATGCTCTCTGAGTAGACAAGCTTGCAGGAGGTAAATATGACGTTTAGTGCATATCATTTTAGGGTAGGTACAGTTCCCTATAATAGTTCCGCTCCACTCTCTCCGCGATGTGGAGGCAACGCAGTCCCTCTTAACCCCCAGTCCCCCACCCTCACTCCCCCCTCTCCTCCTCCCTCTCTCAGGTGTTGTCATAGTAATACTTTTATTTTTTGAAAACCAAGGACAGAATAAATATATTGTTCATTGTAGCTTCGGTGGTAATGCGAGGACGACTGTGTATTTTATTCATGCATTATTCCTAAATTTAAGGAATAGAGTAGTTAGGTCATTTCACAAACGTGGGATACTTTAAAAACTTCCAATCATAGGATTTTAATGTAGCCATGTTATAGTTAAAGTGTAAGATAAGTTGTAGTATCGACTTTTCCTCCAGGCAATAACATTTCTGTTTGAAGTCCATGCATCATCAACAAATGATTATCCAGAAAAAAGGTCCATGGAGAGATAATGATAACATAGTTCAATTTTTTATTAAAAAAATAAACATGAATCAAGTAAATTTAGGGATTTTCTTAAGAATATACAAAACATAATGTTCAAATTATAAGGAACTGACAATTGTTCGAGTAAATAAATATGTATTTATTACATCACAATTACACACAATTATACACAATTACTCAATACTTGGTCCATCCTCCATTATTATTAATGACCTCTCGTAGCCTATTTGGAACAGATGCCACGTGATTGTAGATGACTTGTGGGTTCCTGCGGAAAAGTTCCCACTCTGTCATGACGTGTTGCAGCGGGTGCCGAGATGTCCGCTCCTACCCAGGCTCCCAATCGTTAACCACATTTGCCGTCTGATGATCCTGGTAGTATGAACAGGGCAGTTATCTTGTAATATATCATATATATGTTAACCCTCCGTCTATGGCCTGGGTGGTTCGAGGTTGACGGGAGTTCTGAATAGGTGGCAGCAACGGATTTTCTCACTTTGGGTTAGCTGGTACCGTGTTGGGAATCGCAGTAGTTTCTTTTATACTACACTCCGATTTCTTCTTGTAGTGGATCGGAGGATTCTGTGAAAATTTACTAAATTATCTGACAGTTCCCCGATTCTTCTTGTAACGTATCGGAAAGTTATTTATTCTATTTTAAAACTAAGTTCTCTGGAGAAAGCAGGGTTCAAAGGAGAAGACAAAGAGATCCTCTGACGGAATTTTACTGCTTCTAAAATATTACAGGTTATACTTCAGCTTCTAGGTCAGATCAGAATAATCAGAATGATAATTTAAAAAATTACAAGAGTTTATATACCGTACTAATAATTTGGTGATATCATTATTATTTAATGGTGACCCGTTTTGTTTTTTATTCTCAATTGGCTGAATTTTTTTTGCCAAATATTTGAAGATAAAGGTAAATTTTGGCTATAACAGCACACTGGCAGATAAGCAAGATATATGAAGATGAAGTCATATTTTTCTTTTAAACAGCATATTCACAGATCTGATGTTAACATGATTTGCCGAGTTAACTAAAAATGGAAATTGAAATATGCATTTTATTATGGATTAAAATTAAACATGCATATGAGCCAAAATTAAATGCTTAAAATTTAAAATTAAGTGTTAAGCAAGATATGACTTCATCTTTTACAACTAAGAGAGAATGTATAGAAAAATGAACATTGCAGAATTTAACACGATTACATGATTAAACTTAATCTAAAAAATGTTAAGGTAATTTAAAAAAGAAATAATTCATCAATTACCTAGCAAAAATAAAATAGAAAGAAAATTAAAAAATTTTCCAAACTTGCATTTTATATACAGTTAGAGTGTCACGCGAGTTTGGACTTTATATGCAAAAATGAATGTTAGAATTATTAATTTTTACATATATATATTAATATACCGGTATATTATTTAATATATTTCGTCGCTGGGTTCAAATCACAGTTTAAAATTAGATGCTATTCGAATCGTAATCTGACACGCCGAATTACAGTGTCCTTCGAATTTTGGGGTCATTCGTGATGCAATACTTTTTGTCATATCGTGATTCGATATTGACACTTACCAATAAGCGTTATATTCCTCTACATTATTGTAGTAATTTTTTAAAACTGGTCTTCACTTCTACTCTTCGCTTTCTTTCCATTATTTGCCTTTTCTTACTATGATCACTACTCTCGTTGTCTCTGCCTTTATACGGACTAGGGTTGCCAGATCAGATGGTTTCCAAATCCGGAGATTTTACCTACGAAGCTCATCATTATTTGTTTATGTAGCTAAACCGATATATAAACTTCCTCATTTTTTAGAATAATAATTATCTTGCCAAAAATCTGTAAGAAAAGAGGCAAATTCTACTTTTAATGACATCTTTACAAAGCTCAATTTCCGGAGACTCCGGCCCAAAACCGGAGAACTGGCAACCCCAATACGGACGCGGGCTGACCGCTTGAGCCGGTGGGCGCCATTAAAATTTCGAACAAAGCAAAGGGACCGGGATAAATTACACACTATTATTTTTATTTACTGACTTTTTATTTATGCCGAAACAATTGAATAAACGGGGTAAAGCGAGTGCAGACCCATTGTTGACCTTTAATCGCGGAGAGAGACAATTAACTATTCTAAATTCACACTAATATATTAATGACAAACACCTAACGAGGACGCCCGCCCGAAGACGGAATTGCCAAAATTGGGCATTTCACTCAGCCTCCAGCTTCGGCACATTTCGGTGTTGCCAATTAGTATTTTATATTTTTAATTTCAAACAAAACATTATTAAATTCTTATAAACAAGACATTAAATTCTTATTAGACATTATCTTTATTGAAAAAAATACCAATACAATACATTATGATCATTAATTTCAGCTATTGTATGATTCCATGCAAACGGTTTGATCTCGTAATATTGTCGTTTTTGGTGTATTATTTAAAAGGGAAACAAGATTATTGATATACACGAACATTTTCGGAAGCTGTTAATTTTTGATTATTTATAGAGGAAGTTTTATTAAAAATTGAATGCGTGAGTGGATGAGTGAGTCATTATGTAAAAAGAATGGATTAGGAGGGGAAGGTAAAAAGGAAAGAAGCAAAATCACAAATGACAGAAGTAGTTGATAGGGTGAGAGGAATGAGAGACATGGGAGGAGGTAATAATCGGGGAGCAGGGGGAGGGGAAGAGAAGGGTCATGTATTTGTATAAGGTGAAGGGGAAGGAAAAAGGAAAATGAAGAATAAGAATGAAGGTAAATCGAAAGAAAATAACAAGGAGGCAGGAGGCGGGAACAGAGAGAGAGAGAGAGAGAGAGAGAGAGAGAGAGAGAAGAGAGAGAGGGAGAGGACGAGAGGGGAAATAGTGAGAGGGGGGGGGAGAGAAGAGGGAGGGAGTGAAGGTGGGGAGAAAGAGGGACTGCGTTACTACCACATCTCGGAGAGGGTGGAGCGGAACTATTGCATGGGACTGTACATGTGTGTGTGTGTGTGTGTGTGTGTGTGTGTGTGTGTGTGCATTTCTATGGGTGCGTGATATTGTGCGCGTACTGTGCCTGCGCGTTAGTGCTCGTGCCTGTGCTGTGACTAGCATTCACTCAAACCAGTGCGAGTGGCCTTGTTTTTCACAATTTTTTTTATTTCTAACGGATAACCGTCGCCTTAGGTGAGTCTACCGTTGTGCGTTGTCTTGGTAAATAAGTTTGACCGAGTGAATTCGGAGTTGTCTCGTCTGTTTTGTTTGTAGGCTACACAATTTACGAAGCTTAAGAATGTCAATTTCCACATTTAGTGCATGAAATGAGTTATCATGCGCTCTTAGTGATTTTTCAGCATCCCCCAGCACGGTTCGAGATGAGATTTGAAGCTCTTGGCTATATTTGACAAACTGACGAAGATATCAGCTTGAAAGTTGTCGAGATTTGTGTGTTCGGTCATGCGTGGCGGCTATCTTGAATCTGTCGCGTTCGCATCCAGTCAAGTGATGTCATTTCATGTCATGGAGGTGATGCCGGAAAAAGTTGTTGACAATTTTGCTGAAAAAAAAAAAAAATTTGGCGGATCCTCGTGAAGTAAAAAGAATTTGTTTGACGGTCTTATGAGATGGGACGATCCATTGCCACATTTTTTCCTAATTCATTCCTCATCAGAATGATATAATTTACAGTAATTCCCTTTACAATAATTTTACAGCATTTCACAGATTTTCAGTAATGGCAGCAAGCTAAAGATTGGCAGTTGTAAATGTAATTTTAGTTATCTTATCTTATTAACAAACAAGAGTCTTCTTTTTTCTGAGTTTGGTTGAACAGTAGGCTAAATATTGCCTGTTCATTATTTCTTTGTGAAGTAAGTGTTTTCTGGATTCTCTTAAACATTAAAAGAGTTATAGATTAGCTGTTCTTCTAATAAATTAGTAATCATTGAACAACAAATTCATTACCGAGTGTTTTTATGGGTTGGGTTGCATATTTGTTTGGTTGGGTTCAGAACTGCATCCCAACCCAACCAGACCCCCAAACAAAAATCCTAGATTCACCATTAGGGTGGCCATTTAAAAAGGAGGACACTGCGTATGCGGCCGTACGTTAACATATATATATATATATTATATATATATATATATATATATATATATATATGTTAACGTACGGCCACATACGCAGTGTCCTCCTTTTTGGAAATTTGGAAATGGCCACCCTAAGGACAGAGTGCTCAAAAGGCGGACTGTCCGCCTAAAGCCGGACGTCTGGCCACCCTATTCACCACTGCGTTTATTATTTGCTGTACAACAGGTCTTTTAGACCCCTTCATAAATTACCGCCGAGATGCTCAGCTTCGCAAATGTTTGCTACCCGCACTGTCCCGAGCTTCCCGGAGGTAACAAGACGCCCTCAATACAGTCTAATGCAAAGAATTAAAAAACAACCAACTCGATTATCCAATCTATCCATGAGCCCTGCCGTATGTCTTCTAAGCTATGGAATTCATGGTACGAAAATGTCTGTCTGTACCTCCACTTAACTTCGACATTACTGTATTATTTGTCGTTAATTATATATATATATATATCTATATATAATAATTATGCGGGTTGCTTCTACAGAGCTTCAATTTAATATTTAGTAGAAATCCAATGACAAGGAGAAATGTAAATGCCATGAAAAGTCTTCTTTATTGCGCAACGTTTCGAGCAATACGCTCATCTTCAGGCTGTTTAATAACATGTGAAATTAAAATCAATATTGAATGAAAAACAAACAGAAATTTCTATAACCTATTCGTAAAGACAAATTTAAAAGACTGAGAAAGAGGGTTAAGTTCTAAGTTATACAGATTTACATATCAAATTAAGAAGTTATTTTTAAATACATGTAGTAAATGTGAAATTAATACACTGGAAAAATTACCAATAGTACACTGGAACAATGGAGCTATCTACCTTATACAGCAGTATCCGAGGCCGACTAATTTGAGCAGAGGAGACGGGAATGAAAGATGGCGAGGGAGATAGGGGAAGGAGGGATTATAAGGAATTGGGGAAGGAGGAGGGATCATAGCAGATTGAGAGGGACGGACGATGAGTCAACATTCAGACTAGGGGACAATGCTTTAATGAAAAGGGATTCTAAAATTCTTAGTGAGTTGGGACAAGTATTACAACCAAGAATTTTAAAATTGTCTAAAGTGACATCAATTTTGCATTTGATGCTATGTTCACGTATGCTGGAGGCTTCCTTAGTTTTTAAAATTTTACCTGTTCGGCCACTTATTCCCATATGCGAATAAAATCTAGCCCTGAGAGAGCGAACAGTGCTGCCGATGTAATTCCCAAGGAGACACCTAGGGCAGGTAAATAAATATACAACACCGCTACGCAACGAGTCAGGGGTTCGATCCTTCGCTGAGAAAAAGCTACCTAAAGAATTTTAGAATCCCTTTTCATTAAAGCATTGTCCCCTAGTCTGAATGTTGACTCATCGTCCGTCCCTCAATCTGCTATGATCCCTCCTCCTTCCCCAATTCCTTATAATCCCTCCTTCCCCTATCTCCCTCGCCATCTTTCATTCCCGTCTCCTCTGCTCAAATTAGTCGGCCTCGGATACTGCTGTATAAGGTAGATAGCTCCATTGTTCCAGTGTACTATTGTAATTTTTCCAGTGTATTAATTTCACATTTACTACATGTATTTAAAAATAACTTCTTAATTTTGATATGTAAATCTGTATAACTTAGAACTTAACCCTCTTTTCTCAGTCTTTTAAAATTGTCTTTACGAATAGGTTATAGAAATTTCTGTTTGTTTTTCATTCAATATTGATTTTAATTTCACATTGTTATTAAACAGCCTGAAGATGAGCGTATTGCTCGAAACGTTGCGCAATAAAGAAGACTTTTCATGGCATTTACATTTCTCCTTGTCATTGGATTTCTACTAATATATATATATATATATATATATATATGTATCTTTAGGATGTGAAATGCCATTGGTTAATATTCGTCTTTTAACCCGCTCATGCGCGGTTAAAACAGTACAATATACTGAATTGCCATTCAAAACTAAGAAAATATATATCTTATGTTGTGCAAATTTGTTCAAATGTACTTTTTTTAATAAAATATATTTCCTGTTTTGGCTATAATGTACTTTTTTTCATAAAATATTTTTCCTGATTGGGCTATTTTTTCGCTACTCTGAGACTTAATTAGTTGGTTGGGTTTTGTTCTGGCTATTTTTTTTTTCTAATTGGATTCAGTTTAGTGGTGTTTGTGATAGAATTATGACGTGCCATTCGTGTGATTTTGACTTTGAGAACTTGATTCATGTGCCTAGATGAAGACAAAGGATTGGATGTTTTTATCAATTACGGCGTTATTCTCTCATCCTTAACTTGCCCGAAATGTGAAAGTGAGTGCCTAATACGAAAAGATTAGAAGATATTTAGGTGAAATAACCAATATTAACCTGTTAGGTTAATTGAATGCCCGGTTAGGTCAACTGAAGGCCCGGTTAGGTCAACTGTACACCCTTGATGATTGGTTAGGTTAAATCGCGATATTTTCGTTAGTTTAAATGAAAATGATGAGAAACTTTTCTGGTTAATTTTGAGGTGTTTTGTACGAAACTGTCATCCGTTTCCTGTGCAAATGCGTAGTTTTCGAGATGACGATATCTCGAAAACTACGCATTTGCACAGGAAACGGATGGCAGATTCGTGCAAAACACTTCAAAATTGACCAGAAAAGTTTCTCATAAAAACAGACTGGGTGTAAAAACGAATAATTACCATGTCATTATATTACTAATATTTGTCATATGGACTATGGTCTGCTGATAAACCTTTTCATTTCATTATATTTCGTTATTAACAATCAAATCTCAAAACTTGTGAAAACGTTACAAACTCATCTTAGTTTCTGAGCGAAATAGCTCAACCAATCAGGGATCGTCTTTTCAAGATACCGAAGAACGATGAAAGGCGGCCAGGCATCATTTCAATTTCTGTTACTAGTTCCTACTGCGTGGACGCTTTCAATTAAATTCGTTTGAAATCATTTATTCAACTAAAAATAATACGGTTCGTGTTTTCCAACTTTCACGAGTATATTTCATTAGAAATTTAATGAAACGAAACTCGTTAATCTTGAAATCTTGCTAGGCCTAGCCTAGAGTCCTACATCGGGATAGTCTAACGGCTTGTTCAGTATTGCTAGGCCTAACTTCTTAAAACTTTACATTCAGTTAATTTTACAATAACGTTAGGAGTTAGTATTTAGTAATAGTTCCCACGTATTAACCTTGCCATTCTGTTTACAGAAAATGAAATTGCTACGAACCTTAATTGTGATCATATGAATAGTTTCGCTTCAGTTAAAGCTGGAAGAAATTTAAAATACAGTTGGTAAGGTCGATGCGTAAAATGTACTTTTAAATTAATCAATTTAGCATACATTTTTGGTATCTTATTTCATTTCGGCTCTTTTCCGTTCTACCCCAGCAATAAAAAATGAAATTATATATTATTTTCTACTGTAGTTTTACTTGCTGAATTCAATAATATATGTATATCTTATTTTGGAGAAATTAATAACAAAAGAGTTATAGTCCGTTTATTTTATTTAAAAGTCGAGATTGCATTTAAGATTTCGATAAAAATGTCCTTTCCTTTTTGTCTTCCCATCCACAGAAATTCACATAAATAAGAATCTATCATATTTCTAGATGTTCCCCAATGTCTCTCGTTCCTTTGTTTAGCTAAATCAACTGTACGCCCTTGACGATTGGTTAGGTTAGGTTGTGATATTTTCGTTAGTTAGCCTTATAAGGTTAACTAAAGAAGGCTGGGGTAGAACGTTATTTCCTTAATTAACTATGTTTATGAAATTCCATTTATCATCCATAACAATATCTACAAAAGAGAGAAAAAAATTAATAATTATAACCATAACTAATTAAAGCAGGAATACTTTCTCCAAAATAAAATATATATTATTGAATTCAGCAAGTAAAACTACACTAGAAATTGTTGCTGGGGTAGAACGGAAAAGATCCTTCATTTCTACCATTGAATTCGTACGACTATACAGTAAAACATTCTGAGCTTCAGGTAAGCAAATTTAAGTTTCATAATTCCTTCGGGATGGGGTTGCAAAAGTTGGGCTTTGCCCAGGGCATGAATATTGCTGATGACGTTTCTGCTCAAGTGTGTATACTGTAAATTAAAGCTGAATAACGAGTAACAAAGTACTGAAACTGGAGTATGATTAGATAAAAGTTCTTAAAAACTTTTCTTTTTAGTTTTACTGATCCCTTTCTTAAAGAATTACAAAGTAACGTTTGACTGGTGATTCTAATAATTTGGCCAAGGTCTGTACGTTAAAAAACCAATAAGGAGTATTCCCAGTATTCAGTAGTAGTCAGCATAATCCGAAGGTATGGCAAAAGAAGGGGACCTTTTCCAGTTTGTGTACCGTTTTTCATATAATTTATTTTTGATTGGTCATACAACCGCCGTCGATTATAACTTTTTAAGAGAGGTAAGTTCTTGATAACCTAACCTAACCTTCTGTTTTACTCTATGCTGTGCCTAACAGAAGCAAAGAAACACTAGAAAGTTGCATAAAAGCCAACATTCTGCCTGGATCTACTATTATTAGTGATATGTGGAAATCTTACGATCAAATTGATAAAATCCCACATTATAACTTTCGTCACTACACTATAAATCACAGTGAGAATTTTGTCGATCCAGCGACCGGTGCCCACACTCAGCAGATAGAGAGCACCTGGAACGTCTTTAAACGACAAAACAAGCTGCACAAATGTTAAAATGCATTTCCGAATGGTCCTTGAATAAATAATTTCAATTTAAAAATGTTTACTATGCTGTATGTAATGTACTGTAGAAAACGGTACATAAACTGGAAAACGTCCAAAAAGAAAACTGGGTTTTTGAAGGGGTGGATATGTTTTTTTTCGGTAGTACATAAAAAAGGTTATTTAAACGAACACCCCATCCTCTTTCCTAAAAAGAAAGTCTTACAACTACATGTGTATAATATTTAAATACCTGTTGTAATAAATTTATAAAATAATGGTAGTGATAGGAACAATAGGAAGGTATAGGTGGATGAATAAAAGTATCCTAGTGTGTGTGTGGTTGATTAAAATTTAAACGTAGGTCGTTGGCCCTATCTTAAACGTTATAAAGTAACATAATATTGGGTTTGTTACTGAATATTTATGTTGAATGTTAAGTTTCCCCTAAGGCTGCATAGGCGAATCAAATCATCGTGCATAGCGGGGTCCAATCAGACCCCGCTATGCATTTCACGGTTAAGACTAATTAAAATAAATTTCTGTTTAAGACTACAAGAGTCTTCACTCAAAATTATTTAGTATGATCTGTTGAGTGTAATGACGGAGGGGACCTACAACTTTACGTGGGATCCGAACCACGGGTCGCTAAATAGTCTGGACGCAGAGAACGGGCTCCCATCCAACTACATACTCTCCAGACCCATTTTCGTTTAACTTCACTCATTGACGAGAATGTTAGCTGTTGAATGTTAGTAAAATTTAAGTAAAAGTAGAATAAATATTAAGTTTCACAGAGACCAGTTACAAAGATCCTGATTAGCCGAAATTGGTCACATGGGAAATAACTAACCAATCTACTGTAAAACGACCACCTAACCTAATGTAATATGGTCTCCGCGAAATTTAATATTAACCGAAAGTAGTTCTGGTTGTATTAAAAGAAACCTAAGTTAATAAGGAATATATAATATATTAGTATTTTTTAATAGGTTCCAAATGTGATGATTAACCATGGTTGATTTCAGTCAACGTTTGGAAGCCAGATAAAAACGAGGGTAAGACCAATTTTCGTAATGTATTAAAATAATTTTAATGTAGGCTTTATGTAATATTAATTTTACTTTTTGTAATATAAATATTTTCGTTTATACTACAGGGTGTCCCATAAGTTCCTTTAACCCTTTCGCGCCGAGGACGTACGTGGTACGTCCCCATTCAAGAACTCGAAGATGCACATTTAAAAAATACTGGCGCGAAAAGGTTAACACCCCTGAACCTTTTCCTACTAGAATAGGGCGAGGCTAAAGGGGGTTAAAAGGGCTTATGGGACACCCTGTAGTTTGATTCTGTGAGTAGGTTTTAAATTGTCTCTGGTGTTCCAAACTTCAGATCTGGAAACCGATTTTCTCGTTAAAGAACGTAGTTTGTGCAACCCTCGGAGATACGAAGAGGTTCAGACGAGGTTAAGACGTACTTGTCCTTTCCTCTCCGAAGGGTGAGTAGTAATTTTGTTTAGTTTAGGGTAGGTTAGGCCTTAGGGTGTTTTTGCCGTGTCATTTATTTCTTAATTCTACGTATTTCTTTATCTATTTATCTTGTATATCGTGTGTATTTTCATTTAATATAATTATATAGCATAAGTAGGTTGATGACATTATAGTCCCTTTCACTGGGGATTTTCAATAGTGCATACACGTTAAAAAAACGTGAACGGGGAAGGACTCGAGTTGGGCAGATCAGACTAGGCACGTTCCCATGGAGTGGAGGGAGCGGGCTTGTATTATTATTTATTACTAGTACAGTTCCCGTCGCTTCGCTGACGGTTAGACAGGCTAAACTACAGAAATCTAATATACTATTTCAGAAATGAAGCCTTATATATATATATATATATATATATGTAACAGTTTTTTTGCGCACACCTACAGGTCGCTACAATTGGTGTAGAACAATGCGGTTTTCACCATTCGATGCGTCTTTTTATTGCGCAGTGCCCATGCTAAAAAAAAATTCCCTAACATAAATCCTGCCCCCCCCCTTTTAGGGGTACAGTTCTTCCCATTTCTTCATTTTTAATCATAATTTTGGCACAAAATGGGGGAGGGGTGGGGTAATGGGGAAACTCAGAAAAATAGATGCGATATATATATGTAACCAAAAAAAAAATTAGTGAATCCTTTGCAAGGTGTCAGCCCCCTTCCCCCCTTGTGGGTAATGGGGGAAGGGTGGGGGTAAATGGGGGAGAGGGGGTATTGGGGGAGGGGGTGGGGTTAATGGGGAAACTCAGAAAAAAAATAACCAACATCGATTCCGGTCAGGAAGATCATGCTTATCACAACTAATGGAACACTATAACAATATTATTGATGCACTCGAAACAATGAAAACTATGATTTGGCGGGCCATAAAACTATAGAAATGAATGCAGTCATGAAAATCTTAGGCTTCAAATCCGAGCTCATTGTATTTTAAGATTTGTGAAGCTTTAGATTTTCATGGCTGCGTTCTTTTCTGTAGTTTTATTGAATGAATAATTGGTTTGCCAGTAACTGGAAAGCCGCAGGCACCCTAATTACTGAGGCCCAAGGTGAGAGGAATAGGAATGATATCCAGATAAAGGGCTACTGATGTTCAAAATAAAATACGCCGTAGGCCCACAATTCAGCCGAAGCACCGCAGATCTAGCAAAATCGGCGCGTAGCGCCGACCTTTTGCTAGTTTATTACTAGTACAGTTCCCGTCGCTTCGCTAACGGTTAGTGTCGTAACCATGCAATTGGCATGCAGAAATGTTAGTTTTAAGATTTTTATTTTGTTCGCAAAAAGCCAAGCGTTTTGGGTTATGAATATTCATAAAGGCATAAGTTAAAGATGTTTTCGAAAATAGAACGATCGTTCTATTTCGTGTTGTTCTCAGGGGAAGAGGAAACCCAAAACCGCTTGGCCGCGGAGATTTACAACTAAAGGTTCCAGATGTACAAATGGTTAGTTTCGCTTTCACATGAGGTTGTGACTTTTATAACGCAGACTCGAAGACGCCGACAAAGTTGAACCACGAGGGGGTCATAAACTTAGGGCTTCGAATCTGTTAACTATATTTAAATGTATTTTTGGGAAGAAGGAGGGGTCTATACTCGGAAATCAGGTCCAGCTCCAATCAGGGGGCCCAGGATCCTGGGAAACGTAGTAAAGACGCCTTCTTTCCCTCTTGTATGGGTAATAGCCTTCTGGGGGGGACGGTCTTAGAAATCTAAGGGTTTGATAGGCTTTCAGAACATTGGAAGGCGGGGTCCTTCAAAATTGTAAAGTAAATTCGAAAATTGTTAAGTCAGTTGTAGTCGTTCCTCCTTGAAGTTAACTGTGGTTAAACAAACACCCTGTAGACTTGTGGCGTAATAAACTTTAAAACGGAAAGTATACCATGTCATTAGCTTACGCGAAAATCGGCGCGTAAAAGAAAGAAAAGGTTATTGTTAACGACCTAAACCGATAATTTGATTGTAGCTTAATTAATGTTAACCAACGGACCAAGAGTTTTGTGAACTTTCTCTTAATTTAATTTGGCTCCAAGTAAATGCTAAACGGGGTACGTCTGAGCCCCTAGTTCCTGAATCCGTCAATTTGGGTTCAGAAGAAAGTCCCGTTAGTTGATATACTGTAGCTTGCAAATTTTGAGCGTGCCGTAAATCTACGGTCCGTACGCAGCACAAGTGGGAGTAAGTTTGTCTCCCGCCAGTAGTAAGTAAATTGATTCTTTGAATATCTGGGTCGAATTGCGACCACTTCATTTCTTGTTATTTATTTTTGTTGCACTAAAATATAAAACCCCTCGATATATAAACTATTAAAGTCACATAACTGTGACCTTTGTCTTTGACGTTAAGATTATTGTATTGTCGGAAAATTTATAGATGTAATTCAGAATAAACTATTAAATGCATGTACTGTGTCGAGTAACATTTAATAAAATTTATAAGAGGGCGTGTGTTGTTTTAAATACCTTGTGATAGACCCCTCTTGTTAGCTGGGGAAAATTAACGTTCAAAGTAGGCTTGTGGAAAGCCGAAGGAACCTAGCCTATCAATTTAAAGGGCCATCCGTCTTGGGTAGGCCGAATAATCCTGGACGAAAATAAGAGATAAAATCACCGGGTACGCCCAACTTAAAGGGTGCCCGTGAAGTGAATTAAAGTCAGAGAATGGGTGTTCAATACCATAAATAAATATACGGATTGGGCGCGTACATCATTAGACAGGCTAAACTACAGAAAAGAACGCAGCCGTGAAAATTTTGAGCTTCACATTGTGTCAACATTTCTGAATCTGGTATCTCCCAAAACCTCCACCCCCATTCATGCAACTTGGAGGCTAACCCCCTCCCCCATTACCCCCCACCCATCCCCCATTACCCCACCCATCCCCCATTACCCCCACCCCCACCCTTCCCCCATTGCTAAACTACAGAAAAGAACAGTGTCATGAAAATCTTGAGCTTCACATTGCCGCCCGTAATACAATTTCTGAATTTTTTTCTCAATTTTTTCTCACAATTTCTGAGAGTGTGACGGACGGACGGACAGCTCTCTTATTATAATATAAAGGGTAATCCAGAGAAATGGGACCCAAAAGAAACCCCTGTAACTCTTAAAGTATAAGTCCTTTTATAAAATCATACGCATCATTCGAAAGAGGATAGTTACAAGTTTGTACAGGATTGTATAGGTTTTGACAATACAATACAAGACAAGATAAGATACAAAACAAAATAAAAGTGTTAGTTAAAACTAACCCTTCAAGATGACTGCATGGACTGTGGAACAGCTGCGTTTCATAACTGAGCAATATTATGAGCATGGAAGAAGTGTAGTTTCAGCTCAAAGATCTTTCAAGACAAATTTTCAGATGTCAAAATCACCTTCTAAGAAAGTAATCCGTCGGTGTGTCAGAAATTTTTCCCTAACTGGCAGCAATGGAAAAAGAAAACCAACTGGAAGAGTGCGCATAGCAAGGATAGACGAGATCATTAACAGAACTCATGAAATTGTACAGGATAATCCTAACATAAGCATCAGACGTGCTTCTCAGCTGTTAGGAGTTGGATATGGAACAACAACAACAACAACAACAACAACACCGTATATTCAAGCAAAATTTAATGCTCTTTCCATATAAAATTCAAACGGTGCAACAACTAAACGATGGAGATTTCGCACGAAGACGACAATTCTGTCAATGGATCCAACAGAAGGTAAATGACACCACCAATTTTCTAGCAACTTTGATTATGTCAGACGAAGCCCATTTTCACTTGAATGGAACTGTAAACAAACAAAATTGTCGTTTCTGGGCAACAGAAAATCCATTGAATATTACCGAAGTCCCGTTGCATAGTCAGCGTGTAACTGTTTGGTGTGGTCTTACTGCATCTCAGATCATAGGGCCGTACTTTTTCGAGGATTCCACCGGAAACACGGTCACTGTAAATGGTGATCGCTACGAAAAAATGTTGACCGATTTCCTTATTCCTAAATTAAGAGATCTTTGTCTAGAAAACCACTGGTTCCAACAAGACGGAGCTACCTGCCATACACGAGGAACTGCATGGCAGTTTTGCGTCAAACGTTTCCAGGCGAGTTAATCTCAAGATTTGGAGACGTTGAATGGCCCGCAAGGTCTCCGGATTTTTCTCCCTTAGATTATTATCTCTGGGGATATTTAAAGAGTAGGGTCTACAGAAATAACCCAACGACCTTGCAAGAATTGAAGGCCGCCATCACAAATGAGATACAGGCCATACCACCGCACACTCTTGCAAAAGTGATGCAGAACTTACAAGCGAGAACACTGGAATGCTTGGCAACTAATGGAGCACATTTGAAAGGAGTCATTTTTAAAAAATAAATATTTCATAATAAACTTGTAACTCTACTCTTTCGAATGATATATAGTTTTTTTGAAAGGAATTAAATATTAAGAATATTTGGCTTTTTTTTATGGGTCCCATTTATCTGGATCACCCAGTAGATTAAGTAGATTGTAGCCATACCGAGAGGCAGTCGGAAACTCCGATCAGTTTTCGTTAACAAACCCCCTTCATTCATGGCTGAGTTGAAGTCCCCTACTCTGGTGCAACGGCGATTCCGTACAACCTTTCACGAGGAACCACGCACCAGAAGAGACCTATATGCATGGACCAAGAAATTTGAGGAGACTGGTAATATTGACAGTGATTAAAAGTTTAAATAAGCAAAAAATGAATCCATGATGTGTATATATATGTGTATATATATAATAATAAGCAAACAACCACACACACACATATATATATATATATATATATATATATATATATATATATGGTGTCTCAAAAGTCACGCACCATAGGCTTTATTCAGATTTACAAGGTTTATGAGTCGAAATGGTTTATAAGTGATGTTTAATTACAAAATTTGTTCGAGAATGTTCGAATAATAAAATTAATAGTTTTTTTATTAATTGTACGTACTATTAATTTTATTATTCGAACATTACACTGCCCAACATCAATTTTGCTGATTTAATTCTAACACCTGTTTTTAGGTAACTTTGGTGTGCTGATTTAAAAAAATCACCTTAGTTTTTGCCTATCACGTCAGGTTTTCGAGCAATCAAATACGGATATTTTGGAGATATCGTATTTTGGCAGGGTTATGCCCAATTTTTTTCTTTTCAAAAAATAAGTTTTTACATA
>JAJOZX010020032.1:0-52917 GCA_023014485.1 Bathynomus jamesi
AATTTTAAAACCGTGAGATGTACTTTCATTAATTGTAAGTCCTCTAAGTTCGTTTTTTTTAATTACCTTATACGTGTAACTGATTAATTATGTAAAATCTATAATCCTAATTGAATTTTATTACTTTTGACCCATATTCGAAATCATTACGTTCCGTCCCTTCAGTCACTTTTGCATTAAAAACTCGATGCAAACATCATCGTTATAATCTTAATAATTTTTGCTTACTATATATAAATTCTCGTTCATGCATTTATTAAGTTGTTTTATCTATTCCTTAAAGTAAATATTATATAATATAATCCTAAGCCACCAATGACCCTAATGATCTAGTTCTTCACAGGATGAACAAATTACTCTCATATTCTACATACTATTGTACCGACTCACTCATCTACAGATGCTTCTTACCAATATTTATAGATACATATGCACACTGACGTACAACTTCAACTATTCAACTATAAATCCCCTTTCTCCTTTTGGACGTATCACCAACCACTACAATTTTTACCTAATACACACAAATACACATTTGACCACAGGTCTATACATCATCCACTACGTAATTCGATTTGTACCTACAACAGTCAATAAAAATGCATGTATGCACACTATATATACTATATATACAAACCTCATGCTAAAATCATTGGATATCACAATAAACTATTTCATTGCGCGTAATTTAATCTTAATCATTTTTGCTTACTATATATAAATTTTTGCTCATGCATTTATACAGTTAATTTAACAATCCTCTCAGCTAATCTGTCTCTCGAACTTATAAAATACACACTTTGTACCCAATAAACATAAATACACACTAGACCACAGGTCTATACATCATCCATTACGTAATTCTATTTTTACCTACACTAGTCAATAAAAATTAGCTTATAGATTGTACGATTTATATTTTTCCCTTTTACCTATTCATTGTGAATGTAATTTTCCCCACAGAAAAAAAAAATAAATAAATAAAATTTTGCTAAAAATTTTACAATATCATTGTTTGTCTAACTTAATTGGTTGTCTAAATTAATGTATTAATCCTATTAAATGTTTGTCTAAACTAAAGTATTAATCTTTGATTTTTTATATTTTGTAAGCAAGTGTCATTTTAAAAATTTGGATACTCTGCATTGTACTCGACCACGCGAAATCGTTCTGTATAAAATTTGTATTGTAACTAATGGTACCCTGTTAGGATGTTATTTTCTCATTGTATTGTATTAATGGTACCCTGTTAGGATGTTATTTTTTCATTTGTATTGTATTAATGGTACCCTATTAAATTATTGTATAAATATCATTTTTAAAAGGGGAGAGTAATGTAAAAAGTGAACAATGAACAATTCCTACACCATCATTATATGAATTCATTGTCCATTTTTACATAAGAAACCAAAAATCGCATAAGCGAGTTTTGGATAGAATTTCGATTTGTACGTCTTTATTCATTCCTGTATTTTTCTAATTCATCTTTCTAATAATGACTTATACACTATGACGTCATAAAATAACTTTATTCTCTTTACGTTTCCCACTTCTTGTAAATCTTCCTAATAATGATTTGTACTTTACGTAAAAATTCAATAACTATGACGTCACATTTTCCCTTCATCATATATCTAGTATCCAATGTATGAAAATTCTTTAACATCATGCTAAGGACGAAACACTCTATAGAAGTCATTATTTATATGTTATGTAGCATAAACATTATTATTGAACCATACTCATTCTTACATTCATGTTCTTTCTTGACCGCTATCCTTTATTAATTTTATTACTTATTCATTCATCTACCTATTGTCTACTTATGCCCTATCAACTTATCAGTCTATGTTTACTCGTGTCAATCATGAAATGCAAAACTTTCGCAGTTCGTTCGAGAACGCGAAAAAAACGTTCTCTTATTATTTTTTTCATTTTTATTTTTAATTATATGACCTCCCGAGTTGAACTTAAAAATGCTGAGTTAAGAAGTTATAAAATTCCACGCACGACGACAGAATCGAGCGCCTCCAAGATAAAATACCTCCGTTCGCTCTGATTTCAAATTCATAACATATTATAGCATATTATTTCGTAAATAAATTATCTCGTAAGTGCCATTTTAAACATCTTAATTGTCTATTAATAGGAAACACTGTAAAAACAAAACAAAGTTGTAGTAACTGTTTAATTGTAATTAACTGTAATTAACAATAACTTGTAATGTACTTCAGTGAAACTGTAATTAAATGTAATGATTTAATTTATAATGTAAGAATGTACTTTAATAGAAGTGTAATTAAACAATGAGTGAATATGAATTAATTGGTAATTGTAATCCATAATTGTAATCGTAATTGTAATGAACCAAAATTAATACGTACTCAGTCATGTACTCAAAATTGTACTTATGTGCTATTACGAAATGATATCGCCTTCATAAATGAAGACGGCGAAAAAATACAAATTTAGTTTTTGTTATTTTATTTTTTAATTTGAAATTTGCAATCTTTTTTAAAACATCTGATCATGTGTTTAAAAAGGGGGGAAATTTAACCTTCAACTGTCCTCCCCCAAAAAATTAGGTTATATTATACGTATATTTGTAAAAATACACGACTTCATTTTGCCACTTCATCAAGGCACTTCGTTTAAGACTTCATCAGAGAACTTCATCGAGACTCTTCTTTGGACTGCAGCCTCGCTGCGGGGAGGGGGCAGAGGCCCCTTGCCCCTTAACAAGAACGCCTCGTCTATACGAGACACCCCAGACCCTTGCCAGGATTAGAAGAAGATTTTAAGAAGATTATTTTAAGAAGAGGATTCTAAAAATTGGCGACCCTGCATCAGGATCAAAAGAAGATGTTTAACAAGATGTTTAACAAGAAGATTTTAACCAGAAGATGTTTAACCAGAAGATTTTAACCAGAAGATGTTTAACAAGAAGATGTTTAACAAGAAGATGTTTAACAAGAAGATGTTTAACAAGTGGCCACTCTTTGGCCAAGATAGAAATTACCCTGCACCAGGATAAAAAGATTATTTTAAGAAGAAGATTACTTTAAGAAGAAGATTACTTTAAGAAGAAGATTACTTTAAGAAGAAGATTATTTTAAGAAGAGGCCACTCTTTGGCCAAGATAGAAATTACCCTGCATCAGGATAAAACCAGTCGACCGGCGTGTCACGACTTCTAGTTCGTAACATCCACCCTTGACCGGTGTGTCACGATTCCAAGTTCTTCACGCCTAGTTTTCATCCAGGAACAAGTAGCCAGCAAGACGTCTTCAGGACACGTCTCAAGGATTTCGCCCGTAGAAATTTTGTTAAGTACATTTTGTTTTTTAAGTAATTTGTAAACATTTGAAAAGTCAGTACTATTAACAGTTAATATTTAGTATCAAGTCAGAATTTACAAGAAACACAGTGAACATTGCAGACACCAGTAATACATTTGTTTTTATTGAAACAGTAATTGTAACAGAGTTAATTGTAACAGAGTTAATTGTAACAGTTAATTGTAACAGAGTTAATTGTAACAGAGTTAACTGTAACAGAGTTAATTTCAAAGAGAGTTAATTTCAAAGAGAGTTAATTTCAAAGAGAGTTCAATTTCGCAGAGTCAATTGTCGCAGAGTCAATTGTCGCAGAGTCAATTGCCGCAGGGATTTTCAGTTATATTCAGTATAGAATAATTTTATTTTATGTATCAAACATAATAGTATCGTACCTTCGTGTACATTAGAGTGAAATGTTGTTTACATTTTTTTTTATTTTTTGTTTGCAAATTTTTTTTCAATTACTGAATTGAATTGACTTGCAAATTAAGAGAGAGAGTTTATAGAGAGTTTATAGAGTTACTTGAAGCAGTTTCAAGTTCCATTTTCAGTTTCAGACAGTTTCAGTTGGTTGTAACCAAAAGGGACAACCAAACCCCAGAGATTTAGAGAGATACTTGAAGTCATTTTTTGAAGTCATTTTTTTGAAGTCATTTTTGAAGTCATTTTTTGAAGTCAGTTTTCAAGTCAGAAGGTTGCACCAAGAGGGTCAACCAAAACAGAGGTTAATCGTCTTCACTTGATAAAGGTCAAGTGCAGTCATTTTCCATTTTTAGTTAATTTCAAGTTAGTTTCAGAATACTTGATAAGAGGTCAAGTCAGAAGGTTGCGCCAAGACGGGCAACCGCCCCAGAGATTTATAGAAATACTTGATCGAGTTCAAGTCAGAGAGTTTTATTTGAAGTCAGAGAGTTTTATTCGAAGTCAAAGTTATATTCGAAGTCAGAGAGTTTTATTTGAAGTCAGAGAGTTTTATTTGAAGTCAGAGAGTTTTATTTGAAGTCAGAGAGTTTTATTTGAAGTTAGAGAGATTTATAGAAATACTTGATAAGAGGTCAAGTCAATAGGTTGCATCCAAGAGGGACAACCGCCCAGAGATTACAGAAGTTAGTTTTGAAAAAAAGTTAGTTTTGAAAAGAAGTTAGTTTTCAAGTCCCAAGTTTTCAATGCAGTCAATTGAATTCAACCTTTTTTTTGTTGTTCAAGAGAATTTAATTCAACCTTTTTTTTGTTGTAAAAGAGAATTAAATTCAACCTGAATTGACCGATTTGCGTCTTTAGTTTAACCTTTTTTCTTTGTTTGTAAGACGGAAATTCACTGATTTGTCTTTCCCTTTTCATGCATTGTTATGTTATAAATATATAGTTATGTAATTCATTAATTGTAACAAAACCGTTTTTACAAAAGTTTTTAACGAGTTTTATAATTATTTGATTATATGATGACAGAAATAGCGTAACAATTAATCGATCATGTACCTAATTTATCCTGCTCTGTACGATCGGGAAATTTACCCGTATGACCGCACATACCCTAAATTTCAGTCATTTAATTTTTAATAAAACTTCTACGCAATAAAACAGATGTATTTGTCTATATGCAAACAAGTTTTCAGACTAAAATATCAAATAATTCAAAATTCTATCAACATTCAACGAAAGAGTATGATTTTTCTACTTAACCTGCAAAAATTATTAAACCTTTTTAATATTTTCTTTTATTATCTAAAAATAATTTTTAATATAAAATTTAATTGAAATTATTAAAAGAAAAGATTGTTCGAAATGCTTCCCTTCCATTTCAATAACTTTTTTATTCTTAGTCGAAATTAATTGTGTGTCAAAATTCAATTTTAAAACCGTGAGATGTACTTTCATTAATTGTAAGTCCTCTAAGTTCGTTTTTTTTAATTACCTTATACGTGTAACTGATTAATTATGTAAAATCTATAATCCTAATTGAATTTTATTACTTTTGACCCATATTCGAAATCATTTACGTTCCGTCCCTTCAGTCACTTTTGCATTAAAAACTCGTATGCAAACATCATCGTTATAATCTTAATAATTTTTGCTTACTATATATAAATTCTCGTTCATGCATTTATTAAGTTGTTTTATCTATTCCTTAAAGTAAATATATATATATATAATCCTAAGCCACCAATGACCCCTAATGATCTAGTTCTTCACAGGATGAACAAATTACTCTCATATTCTACATACTATTGTACCGACTCACTCATCTACAGATGCTTCTTACCAATATTTATAGATACATATGCACACTGACGTACAACTTCAACTATTCAACTATAAATCCCCTTTCTCCTTTTGGACGTATCACCAACCACTACAATTTTTACCTAATACACACAAATACACATTTGACCACAGGTCTATACATCATCCACTACGTAATTCGATTTGTACCTACAACAGTCAATAAAAATGCATGTATGCACACTATATATACTATATATACAAACCTCATGCTAAAATCATTGGATATCACAATAAACTATTTCATTGCGCGTAATTTAATCTTAATCATTTTTGCTTACTATATATAAATTTTTGCTCATGCATTTATACAGTTAATTTAACAATCCTCTCAGCTAATCTGTCTCTCGAACTTATAAAATACACACTTTGTACCCAATAAACATAAATACACACTAGACCACAGGTCTATACATCATCCATTACGTAATTCTATTTTTACCTACACTAGTCAATAAAAATTAGCTTATAGATTGTACGATTTATATTTTTCCCTTTTACCTATTTCATTGTGAATGTAATTTTCCCCACAGAAAAAAAAAAAATAAATAAAATTTTGCTAAAAATTTTACAATATCATTGTTTGTCTAACTTAATTGGTTGTCTAAATTAATGTATTAATCCTATTAAATGTTTGTCTAAACTAAAGTATTAATCTTTGATTTTTTATATTTTGTAAGCAAGTGTCATTTTAAAAATTTGGATACTCTGCATTGTACTCGACCACGCGAAATCGTTCTGTATAAAATTTGTATTGTAACTAATGGTACCCTGTTAGGATGTTATTTTCTCATTGTATTGTATTAATGGTACCCTGTTAGGATGTTATTTTTTCATTTGTATTGTATTAATGGTACCCTATTAAATTATTGTATAAATATCATTTTTAAAAGGGGAGAGTAATGTAAAAAGTGAACAATGAACAATTCCTACACCATCATTATATGAATTCATTGTCCATTTTTACATAAGAAACCAAAAATCGCATAAGCGAGTTTTGGATAGAATTTCGATTTGTACGTCTTTATTCATTCCTGTATTTTTCTAATTCATCTTTCTAATAATGACTTATACACTATGACGTCATAAAATAACTTTATTCTCTTTACGTTTCCCACTTCTTGTAAATCTTCCTAATAATGATTTGTACTTTACGTAAAAATTCAATAACTATGACGTCACATTTTCCCTTCATCATATATCTAGTATCCAATGTATGAAAATTCTTTAACATCATGCTAAGGACGAAACACTCTATAGAAGTCATTATTTATATGTTATGTAGCATAAACATTATTATTGAACCATACTCATTCTTACATTCATGTTCTTTCTTGACCGCTATCCTTTATTAATTTTATTACTTATTCATTCATCTACCTATTGTCTACTTATGCCCTATCAACTTATCAGTCTATGTTTACTCGTGTCAATCATGAAATGCAAAACTTTCGCAGTTCGTTCGAGAACGCGAAAAAACGTTCTCTTATTATTTTTTTCATTTTTTTTTTAATTATATGACCTCCCGAGTTGAACTTAAAAATGCTGAGTTAAGAAGTTATAAAATTCCACGCACGACGACAGAATCGAGCGCCTCCAAGATAAAATACCTCCGTTCGCTCTGATTTCAAATTCATAACATATTATAGCATATTATTTCGTAAATAAATTATCTCGTAAGTGCCATTTTAAACATCTTAATTGTCTATTAATAGGAAACACTGTAAAAACAAAACAAAGTTGTAGTAACTGTTTAATTGTAATTAACTGTAATTAACAATAACTTGTAATGTACTTCAGTGAAACTGTAATTAAATGTAATGATTTAATTTATAATGTAAGAATGTACTTTAATAGAAGTGTAATTAAACAATGAGTGAATATGAATTAATTGGTAATTGTAATCCATAATTGTAATCGTAATTGTAATGAACCAAAATTAATACGTACTCAGTCATGTACTCAAAATTGTACTTATGTGCTATTACGAAATGATATCGCCTTCATAAATGAAGACGGCGAAAAAATACAAATTTAGTTTTTGTTATTTTATTTTTTAATTTGAAATTTGCAATCTTTTTTAAAACATCTGATCATGTGTTTAAAAAGGGGGGAAATTTAACCTTCAACTGTCCTCCCCCAAAAAATTAGGTTATATTATACGTATATTTGTAAAAATACACGACTTCATTTTGCCACTTCATCAAGGCACTTCGTTTAAGACTTCATCAGAGAACTTCATCGAGACTCTTCTTTGGACTGCAGCCTCGCTGCGGGGAGGGGGCAGAGGCCCCTTGCCCCTTAACAAGAACGCCTCGTCTATACGAGACACCCCAGACCCTTGCCAGGATTAGAAGAAGATTTTAAGAAGATTATTTTAAGAAGAGGATTCTAAAAATTGGCGACCCTGCATCAGGATCAAAAGAAGATGTTTAACAAGATGTTTAACAAGAAGATTTTAACCAGAAGATGTTTAACCAGAAGATTTTAACCAGAAGATGTTTAACAAGAAGATGTTTAACAAGAAGATGTTTAACAAGAAGATGTTTAACAAGTGGCCACTCTTTGGCCAAGATAGAAATTACCCTGCACCAGGATAAAAAGATTATTTTAAGAAGAAGATTACTTTAAGAAGAAGATTACTTTAAGAAGAAGATTACTTTAAGAAGAAGATTATTTTAAGAAGAGGCCACTCTTTGGCCAAGATAGAAATTACCCTGCATCAGGATAAAACCAGTCGACCGGCGTGTCACGACTTCTAGTTCGTAACATCCACCCTTGACCGGTGTGTCACGATTCCAAGTTCTTCACGCCTAGTTTTCATCCAGGAACAAGTAGCCAGCAAGACGTCTTCAGGACACGTCTCAAGGATTTCGCCCGTAGAAATTTTGTTAAGTACATTTTGTTTTTTAAGTAATTTGTAAACATTTGAAAAGTCAGTACTATTAACAGTTAATATTTAGTATCAAGTCAGAATTTACAAGAAACACAGTGAACATTGCAGACACCAGTAATACATTTGTTTTTATTGAAACAGTAATTGTAACAGAGTTAATTGTAACAGAGTTAATTGTAACAGTTAATTGTAACAGAGTTAATTGTAACAGAGTTAACTGTAACAGAGTTAATTTCAAAGAGAGTTAATTTCAAAGAGAGTTAATTTCAAAGAGAGTCAATTGTCGCAGAGTCAATTGTCGCAGAGTCAATTGTCGCAGAGTCAATTGCCGCAGGGATTTTCAGTTATATTCAGTATAGAATAATTTTATTTTATGTATCAAACATAATAGTATCGTACCTTCGTGTACATTAGAGTGAAATGTTGTTTACATTTTTTTTTATTTTTTGTTTGCAAATTTTTTTTCAATTACTGAATTGAATTGACTTGCAAATTAAGAGAGAGAGTTTATAGAGAGTTTATAGAGTTACTTGAAGCAGTTTCAAGTTCCATTTTCAGTTTCAGACAGTTTCAGTTGGTTGTAACCAAAAGGGACAACCAAACCCCAGAGATTTAGAGAGATACTTGAAGTCATTTTTTGAAGTCATTTTTTTGAAGTCATTTTTGAAGTCATTTTTTGAAGTCAGTTTTCAAGTCAGAAGGTTGCACCAAGAGGGTCAACCAAAACAGAGGTTAATCGTCTTCACTTGATAAAGGTCAAGTGCAGTCATTTTCCATTTTTAGTTAATTTCAAGTTAGTTTCAGAATACTTGATAAGAGGTCAAGTCAGAAGGTTGCGCCAAGACGGGCAACCGCCCCAGAGATTTATAGAAATACTTGATCGAGTTCAAGTCAGAGAGTTTTATTTGAAGTCAGAGAGTTTTATTCGAAGTCAAAGTTATATTCGAAGTCAGAGAGTTTTATTTGAAGTCAGAGAGTTTTATTTGAAGTCAGAGAGTTTTATTTGAAGTCAGAGAGTTTTATTTGAAGTTAGAGAGATTTATAGAAATACTTGATAAGAGGTCAAGTCAATAGGTTGCATCCAAGAGGGACAACCGCACCAGAGATTACAGAAGTTAGTTTTGAAAAAAAGTTAGTTTTGAAAAGAAGTTAGTTTTCAAGTCCCAAGTTTTCAATGCAGTCAATTGAATTCAACCTTTTTTTTGTTGTTCAAGAGAATTTAATTCAACCTTTTTTTTGTTGTAAAAGAGAATTAAATTCAACCTGAATTGACCGATTTGCGTCTTTAGTTTAACCTTTTTTCTTTGTTTGTAAGACGGAAATTCACTGATTTGTCTTTCCCTTTTCATGCATTGTTATGTATATAAATATATAGTTATGTAATTCATTAATTGTAACAAAACCGTTTTTACAAAAGTTTTTAACGAGTTTTATAATTATTTGATTATATGATGACAGAAATAGCGTAACAATTAATCGATCATGTACCTAATTTATCCTGCTCTGTACGATCGGGAAATTTACCCGTATGACCGCACATACCCTAAATTTCAGTCATTTAATTTTTAATAAAACTTCTACGCAATAAAACAGATGTATTTGTCTATATGCAAACAAGTTTTCAGACTAAAATATCAAATAATTCAAAATTCTATCAACATTCAACGAAAGAGTATGATTTTTCTACTTAACCTGCAAAAATTATTAAACCTTTTTAATATTTTCTTTTATTATCTAAAAATAATTTTTAATATAAAATTTAATTGAAATTATTAAAAGAAAAGATTGTTCGAAATGCTTCCCTTCCATTTCAATAACTTTTTTATTCTTAGTCGAAATTAATTGTGTGTCAAAATTCAATTTTAAAACCGTGAGATGTACTTTCATTAATTGTAAGTCCTCTAAGTTCGTTTTTTTTAATTACCTTATACGTGTAACTGATTAATTATGTAAAATCTATAATCCTAATTGAATTTTATTACTTTTGACCCATATTCGAAATCATTTACGTTCCGTCCCTTCAGTCACTTTTGCATTAAAAACTCGTATGCAAACATCATCGTTATAATCTTAATAATTTTTGCTTACTATATATAAATTCTCGTTCATGCATTTATTAAGTTGTTTTATCTATTCCTTAAAGTAAATATATATATATATATAATCCTAAGCCACCAATGACCCCTAATGATCTAGTTCTTCACAGGATGAACAAATTACTCTCATATTCTACATACTATTGTACCGACTCACTCATCTACAGATGCTTCTTACCAATATTTATAGATACATATGCACACTGACGTACAACTTCAACTATTCAACTATAAATCCCCTTTCTCCTTTTGGACGTATCACCAACCACTACAATTTTTACCTAATACACACAAATACACATTTGACCACAGGTCTATACATCATCCACTACGTAATTCGATTTGTACCTACAACAGTCAATAAAAATGCATGTATGCACACTATATATACTATATATACAAACCTCATGCTAAAATCATTGGATATCACAATAAACTATTTCATTGCGCGTAATTTAATCTTAATCATTTTTGCTTACTATATATAAATTTTTGCTCATGCATTTATACAGTTAATTTAACAATCCTCTCAGCTAATCTGTCTCTCGAACTTATAAAATACACACTTTGTACCCAATAAACATAAATACACACTAGACCACAGGTCTATACATCATCCATTACGTAATTCTATTTTTACCTACACTAGTCAATAAAAATTAGCTTATAGATTGTACGATTTATATTTTTCCCTTTTACCTTTCATTGTGAATGTAATTTTCCCCACAGAAAAAAAAAAATAAATAAAATTTTGCTAAAAATTTTACAATATCATTGTTTGTCTAACTTAATTGGTTGTCTAAATTAATGTATTAATCCTATTAAATGTTTGTCTAAACTAAAGTATTAATCTTTGATTTTTTATATTTTGTAAGCAAGTGTCATTTTAAAAATTTGGATACTCTGCATTGTACTCGACCACGCGAAATCGTTCTGTATAAAATTTGTATTGTAACTAATGGTACCCTGTTAGGATGTTATTTTCTCATTGTATTGTATTAATGGTACCCTGTTAGGATGTTATTTTTTCATTTGTATTGTATTAATGGTACCCTATTAAATTATTGTATAAATATCATTTTTAAAAGGGGAGAGTAATGTAAAAAGTGAACAATGAACAATTCCTACACCATCATTATATGAATTCATTGTCCATTTTTACATAAGAAACCAAAAATCGCATAAGCGAGTTTTGGATAGAATTTCGATTTGTACGTCTTTATTCATTCCTGTATTTTTCTAATTCATCTTTCTAATAATGACTTATACACTATGACGTCATAAAATAACTTTATTCTCTTTACGTTTCCCACTTCTTGTAAATCTTCCTAATAATGATTTGTACTTTACGTAAAAATTCAATAACTATGACGTCACATTTTCCCTTCATCATATATCTAGTATCCAATGTATGAAAATTCTTTAACATCATGCTAAGGACGAAACACTCTATAGAAGTCATTATTTATATGTTATGTAGCATAAACATTATTATTGAACCATACTCATTCTTACATTCATGTTCTTTCTTGACCGCTATCCTTTATTAATTTTATTACTTATTCATTCATCTACCTATTGTCTACTTATGCCCTATCAACTTATCAGTCTATGTTTACTCGTGTCAATCATGAAATGCAAAACTTTCGCAGTTCGTTCGAGAACGCGAAAAAACGTTCTCTTATTATTTTTTTCATTTTTATTTTTAATTATATGACCTCCCGAGTTGAACTTAAAAATGCTGAGTTAAGAAGTTATAAAATTCCACTCACGACGACAGAATCGAGCGCCTCCAAGATAAAATACCTCCGTTCGCTCTGATTTCAAATTCATAACATATTATAGCATATTATTTCGTAAATAAATTATCTCGTAAGTGCCATTTTAAATCTTAATTGTCTATTAATAGGAAACACTGTAAAAACAAAACAAAGTTGTAGTAACTGTTTAATTGTAATTAACTGTAATTAACAATAACTTGTAATGTACTTCAGTGAAACTGTAATTAAATGTAATGATTTAATTTATAATGTAAGAATGTACTTTAATAGAAGTGTAATTAAACAATGAGTGAATATGAATTAATTGGTAATTGTAATCCATAATTGTAATCGTAATTGTAATGAACCAAAATTAATACGTACTCTGTCATGTACTCAAAATTGTACTTATGTGCTATTACGAAATGATATCGCCTTCATAAATGAAGACGGCGAAAAAATACAAATTTAGTTTTTGTTATTTTATTTTTTAATTTGAAATTTGCAATCTTTTTTAAAACATCTGATCATGTGTTTAAAAAGGGGGAAATTTAACCTTCAACTGTCCTCCCCCAAAAAATTAGGTTATATTATACGTATATTTGTAAAAATACACGACTTCATTTTGCCACTTCATCAAGGCACTTCGTTTAAGACTTCATCAGAGAACTTCATCGAGACTCTTCTTTGGACTGCAGCCTCGCTGCGGGGAGGGGGCAGAGGCCCCTTGCCCCTTAACAAGAACGCCTCGTCTATACGAGACACCCCAGACCCTTGCCAGGATTAAGAAGATTTTAAGAAGATATTTTAAGAAGAGGATTCTAAAAATTGGCGACCCTGCATCAGGATCAAAAGAAGATGTTTAACAAGATGTTTAACAAGAAGATTTTAACCAGAAGATGTTTAACCAGAAGATTTTAACCAGAAGATGTTTAACAAGAAGATGTTTAACAAGAAGATGTTTAACAAGAAGATGTTTAACAAGTGGCCACTCTTTGGCCAAGATAGAAATTACCCTGCACCAGGATAAAAAGATTATTTTAAGAAGAAGATTACTTTAAGAAGAAGATTACTTTAAGAAGAAGATTACTTTAAGAAGAAGATTATTTTAAGAAGAGGCCACTCTTTGGCCAAGATAGAAATTACCCTGCATCAGGATAAAACCAGTCGACCGGCGTGTCACGACTTCTAGTTCGTAACATCCACCCTTGACCGGTGTGTCACGATTCCAAGTTCTTCACGCCTAGTTTTCATCCAGGAACAAGTAGGCAGCAAGACGTCTTCAGGACACGTCTCAAGGATTTCGCCCGTAGAAATTTTGTTAAGTACATTTTGTTTTTTAAGTAATTGTAAACATTTGAAAAGTCAGTACTATTAACAGTTAATATTTAGTATCAAGTCAGAATTTACAAGAAACACAGTGAACATTGCAGACACCAGTAATACATTTGTTTTTATTGAAACAGTAATTGTAACAGAGTTAATTGTAACAGAGTTAATTGTAACAGTTAATTGTAACAGAGTTAATTGTAACAGAGTTAACTGTAACAGAGTTAATTTCAAAGAGAGTTAATTTCAAAGAGAGTTAATTTCAAAGAGAGTCAATTGTCGCAGAGTCAATTGTCGCAGAGTCAATTGTCGCAGAGTCAATTGCCGCAGGGATTTTCAGTTATATTCAGTATAGAATAATTTTATTTTATGTATCAAACATAATAGTATCGTACCTTCGTGTACATTAGAGTGAAATGTTGTTTACATTTTTTTTTATTTTTGTTTGCAAATTTTTTTTCAATTACTGAATTGAATTGACTTGCAAATTAAGAGAGAGAGTTTATAGAGAGTTTATAGAGTTACTTGAAGCAGTTTCAAGTTCCATTTTCAGTTTCAGACAGTTTCAGTTGGTTGTAACCAAAAGGGACAACCAAACCCCAGAGATTTAGAGAGATACTTGAAGTCATTTTTTGAAGTCATTTTTTTGAAGTCATTTTTGAAGTCATTTTTGAAGTCAGTTTTCAAGTCAGAAGGTTGCACCAAGAGGGTCAACCAAAACAGAGGTTAATCGTCTTCACTTGATAAAGGTCAAGTGCAGTCATTTTCCATTTTTAGTTAATTTCAAGTTAGTTTCAGAATACTTGATAAGAGGTCAAGTCAGAAGGTTGCGCCAAGACGGGCAACCGCCCCAGAGATTTATAGAAATACTTGATCGAGTTCAAGTCAGAGAGTTTTATTTGAAGTCAGAGAGTTTTATTCGAAGTCAAAGTTATATTCGAAGTCAGAGAGTTTTATTTGAAGTCAGAGAGTTTTATTTGAAGTCAGAGAGTTTTATTTGAAGTCAGAGAGTTTTATTTGAAGTTAGAGAGATTTATAGAAATACTTGATAAGAGGTCAAGTCAATAGGTTGCATCCAAGAGGGACAACCGCCCCAGAGATTACAGAAGTTAGTTTTGAAAAAAGTTAGTTTTGAAAAGAAGTTAGTTTTCAAGTCCCAAGTTTTCAATGCAGTCAATTGAATTCAACCTTTTTTTTGTTGTTCAAGAGAATTAATTCAACCTTTTTTTTGTTGTAAAAGAGAATTAAATTCAACCTGAATTGACCGATTTGCGTCTTTAGTTTAACCTTTTTTCTTTGTTTGTAAGACGGAAATTCACTGATTTGTCTTTCCCTTTTCATGCATTGTTATGTATATAAATATATAGTTATGTAATTCATTAATTGTAACAAAACCGTTTTACAAAAGTTTTTAACGAGTTTTATAATATTTGATTATATGATGACAGAAATAGCGTAACAATTAATCGATCATGTACCTAATTTATCCTGCTCTGTACGATCGGGAAATTTACCCGTATGACCGCACATACCCTAAATTTCAGTCATTTAATTTTTAATAAAACTTCTACGCAATAAAACAGATGTATTTGTCTATATGCAAACAAGTTTTCAGACTAAAATATCAAATAATTCAAAATTCTATCAACATTCAACGAAAGAGTATGATTTTTCTACTTAACCTGCAAAAATTATTAAACCTTTTTAATATTTTCTTTTATTATCTAAAAATAATTTTTAATATAAAATTTAATTGAAATTATTAAAAGAAAAGATTGTTCGAAATGCTTCCCTTCCATTTCAATAACTTTTTTATTCTTAGTCGAAATTAATTGTGTGTCAAAATTCAATTTTAAAACCGTGAGATGTACTTTCATTAATTGTAAGTCCTCTAAGTTCGTTTTTTTTAATTACCTTATACGTGTAACTGATTAATTATGTAAAATCTATAATCCTAATTGAATTTTATTACTTTTGACCCATATTCGAAATCATTTACGTTCCGTCCCTTCAGTCACTTTTGCATTAAAAACTCGTATGCAAACATCATCGTTATAATCTTAATAATTTTTGCTTACTATATATAAATTCTCGTTCATGCATTTATTAAGTTGTTTTATCTATTCCTTAAAGTAAATATATATATATATAATCCTAAGCCACCAATGACCCCTAATGATCTAGTTCTTCACAGGATGAACAAATTACTCTCATATTCTACATACTATTGTACCGACTCACTCATCTACAGATGCTTCTTACCAAATTTATAGATACATATGCACACTGACGTACAACTTCAACTATTCAACTATAAATCCCCTTTCTCCTTTTGGACGTATCACCAACCACTACAATTTTTACCTAATACACACAAATACACATTGACCACAGGTCTATACATCATCCACTACGTAATTCGATTTGTACCTACAACAGTCAATAAAAATGCATGTATGCACACTATAATACTATATATACAAACCTCATGCTAAAATCATTGGATATCACAATAAACTATTTCATTGCGCGTAATTTAATCTTAATCATTTTTGCTTACTATATATAAATTTTTGCTCATGCATTTATACAGTTAATTTAACAATCCTCTCAGCTAATCTGTCTCTCGAACTTATAAATACACACTTTGTACCCAATAAACATAAATACACACTAGACCACAGGTCTATACATCATCCATTACGTAATTCTATTTTTACCTACACTAGTCAATAAAAATTAGCTTATAGATTGTACGATTTATATTTTTCCCTTTTACCTTTCATTGTGAATGTAATTTTCCCCACAGAAAAAAAAATAAATAAATAAAATTTTGCTAAAATTTTACAATATCATTGTTTGTCTAACTTAATTGGTTGTCTAAATTAATGTATTAATCCTATTAAATGTTTGTCTAAACTAAAGTATTAATCTTTGATTTTTTTAATATTTTGTAAGCAAGTGTCATTTTAAAAATTTGGATACTCTGCATTGTACTCGACCACGCGAAATCGTTCTGTATAAAATTTGTATTGTAACTAATGGTACCCTGTTAGGATGTTATTTTCTCATTGTATTGTATTAATGGTACCCTGTTAGGATTATTTTTTCATTTGTATTGTATTAATGGTACCCTATTAAATTATTGTATAAATATCATTTTTAAAAGGGGAGAGTAATGTAAAAAGTGAACAATGAACAATTCCTACACCATCATTATATGAATCATTGTCCATTTTTACATAAGAAACCAAAATCGCATAAGCGAGTTTTGGATAGAATTTCGATTTGTACGTCTTTATTCATTCCTGTATTTTTCTAATTCATCTTTCTAATAATGACTTATACACTATGACGTCATAAAAACTTTATTCTCTTTACGTTTCCCACTTCTTGTAAATCTTCCTAATAATGATTTGTACTTTACGTAAAAATTCAATAACTATGACGTCACATTTTCCCTTTCATATATCTAGTATCCAATGTATGAAAATTCTTTAACATCATGCTAAGGAGAGAAAACACTCTATAGAAGTCATTATTTATATGTTATGTAGCATAAACATTATTATTGAACCATACTCATTCTTACATTCATGTTCTTTCTTGACCGCTATCCTTTATTAATTTATTACTTATTCATTCATCTACCTATTGTCTACTTATGCCCTATCAACTTATCAGTCTATGTTTACTCGTGTCAATCATGAAATGCAAAACTTTCGCAGTTCGTCGAGAACGCGAAAAAACGTTCTCGTATTATTTTTTTCATTTTTATTTTTAATTATATGACCTCCCGAGTTGAACTTAAAAATGCTGAGTTAAGAAGTTATAAAATTCCACTCACGACGACAGAATCGAGCGCCTCCAAGATAAAATACCTCCGTTCGCTCTGATTTCAAATTCATAACATATTATAGCATATTATTTCGTAAATAAATTATCTCGTAAGTGCCATTTTAAAATATCTTAATTGTCTATTAATAGGAAAACACTGTAAAACAAAAAACAAAGTTGTAGTAACTGTTTAATTGTAATTAACTGTAATTAACAATAACTTGTAATGTACTTCAGTGAAACTGTAATTAAATGTAATGATTTAATTTATAATGTAAGAATGTACTTTAATAGAAGTGTAATTAAACAATGAGTGAATATGAATTAATTGGTAATTGTAATCCATAATTGTAATCGTAATTGTAATGAACCAAAATTAATACGTACTCTGTCATGTACTCAAAATTGTACTTATGTGCTATTACGAAATGATATCGCCTTCATAAATGAAGACGGCGAAAAAATACAAATTTAGTTTTTGTTATTTTATTTTTTAATTTGAAATTTGCAATCTTTTTTAAAACATCTGATCATGTGTTTAAAAAGGGGGGAAATTTAACCTTCAACTGTCCTCCCCCAAAAAATTAGGTTATATTATACGTATATTTGTAAAAATACACGACTTCATTTTGCCACTTCATCAAGGCACTTCGTTTAAGACTTCATCAGAGAACTTCATCGAGACTCTTCTTGGACTGCAGCCTCGCTGCGGGGAGGGGGCAGAGGCCCCTTGCCCCTTAACAAGAACGCCTCGTCTATACGAGACACCCAGACCCTTGCCAGGATTAGAAGAAGATTTTAAGAAGATTATTTAAGAAGAGGATTCTAAAAATTGGCGACCCTGCATCAGGATCAAAAGAAGATGTTTAACAAGATGTTTAACAAGAAGATTTTAACCAGAAGATGTTTAACCAGAAGATTTTAACCAGAAGATGTTTAACAAGAAGATGTTTAACAAGAAGATGTTAACAAGAAGATGTTTAACAAGTGGCCACTCTTTGGCCAAGATAGAAATTACCCTGCACCAGGATAAAAAGATTATTTTAAGAAGAAGATTACTTTAAGAAGAAGATTACTTTAAGAAGAAGATTACTTTAAGAAGAAGATTATTTTAAGAAGAGGCCACTCTTTGGCCAAGATAGAAATTACCCTGCATCAGGATAAAACCAGTCGACCGGCGTGTCACGACTTCTAGTTCGTAACATCCACCCTTGACCGGTGTGTCACGATTCCAAGTTCTTCACGCCTAGTTTTCATCCAGGAACAAGTAGCAGCAAGACGTCTTCAGGACACGTCTCAAGGATTTCGCCCGTAGAAATTTTGTTAAGTACATTTTGTTTTTTAAGTAATTTGTAAACATTTGAAAAGTCAGTACTATTAACAGTTAATATTTAGTATCAAGTCAGAATTTACAAGAAACACAGTGAACATTGCAGACACCAGTAATACATTTGTTTTTTATTGAAACAGTAATTGTAACAGAGTTAATTGTAACAGAGTTAATTGTAACAGTTAATTGTAACAGAGTTAATTGTAACAGAGTTAACTGTAACAGAGTTAATTTCAAAGAGAGTTAATTTCAAAGAGAGTTAATTTCAAAGAGAGTCAATTGTCGCAGAGTCAATTGCCGCAGGGATTTTCAGTTATATTCAGTATAGAATAATTTTATTTTATGTATCAAACATAATAGTATCGTACCTTCGTGTACATTAGAGTGAAATGTTGTTTACATTTTTTTTTATTTTTGTTTGCAAATTTTTTTTCAATTACTGATTGAATTGACTTGCAAATTAAGAGAGAGAGTTTATAGAGAGTTTATAGAGTTACTTGAAGCAGTTTCAAGTTCCATTTTCAGTTTCAGACAGTTTCAGTTGGTTGTAACCAAAAGGGACAACCAAACCCCAGAGATTAGAGAGATACTTGAAGTCATTTTTGAAGTCATTTTTTTGAAGTCATTTTTGAAGTCATTTTTTGAAGTCAGTTTTCAAGTCAGAAGGTTACACCAAGAGGGTCAACCAAAACAGAGGTTAATCGTTCACTTGATAAAGGTCAAGTGCAGTCATTTTCCATTTTTAGTTAATTTCAGTTAGTTTCAGAATACTTGATAAGAGGTCAAGTCAGAAGGTTGCGCCAAGACGGGCAACCGCCCCAGAGATTTATAGAAATACTTGATCGAGTTCAAGTCAGAGAGTTTTATTTGAAGTCAGAGAGTTTTATTCGAAGTCAAAGTTATATTCGAAGTCAGAGAGTTTTATTTGAAGTCAGAGAGTTTTATTTGAAGTCAGAGAGTTTTATTTGAAGTCAGAGAGTTTTATTTGAAGTTAGAGAGATTTATAGAAATACTTGATAAGAGGTCAAGTCAATAGGTTGCATCCAAGAGGGACAACCGCACCAGAGATTACAGAAGTTAGTTTTGAAAAAAAGTTAGTTTTGAAAAGAAGTTAGTTTTCAAGTCCCAAGTTTTCAATGCAGTCAATTGAATTCAACCTTTTTTTGTTGTTCAAGAGAATTTAATTCAACCTTTTTTTTGTTGTAAAAGAGAATTAAATTCAACCTGAATTGACCGATTTGCGTCTTTAGTTTAACCTTTTTTCTTTGTTTGTAAGACGGAAATTCACTGATTTGTCTTTCCCTTTTCATGCATTGTTATGTATATAAATATATAGTTATGTAATTCATTAATTGTAACAAAACCGTTTTTACAAAAGTTTTTAACGAGTTTTATAATTATTTGATTATATGATGACAGAAATAGCGTAACAATTAATCGATCATGTACCTAATTTATCCTGCTCTGTACGATCGGGAAATTTACCCGTATGACCGCACATACCCTAAATTTCAGTCATTTAATTTTTAATAAAACTTCTACGCAATAAAACAGATGTATTTGTCTATATGCAAACAAGTTTTCAGACTAAAATATCAAATAATTCAAAATTCTATCAACATTCAACGAAAGAGTATGATTTTTCTACTTAACCTGCAAAAATTATTAAACCTTTTTAATATTTTCTTTTATTATCTAAAAATAATTTTTAATATAAAATTTAATTGAAATTATTAAAAGAAAAGATTGTTCGAAATGCTTCCCTTCCATTTCAATAACTTTTTATTCTTAGTCGAAATTAATTGTGTGTCAAAATTCAATTTTAAAACCGTGAGATGTACTTTCATTAATTGTAAGTCCTCTAAGTTCGTTTTTTTTAATTACCTTATACGTGTAACTGATTAATTATGTAAAATCTATAATCCTAATTGAATTTTATTACTTTTGACCCATATTCGAAATCATTTACGTTCCGTCCCTTCAGTCACTTTTGCATTAAAAACTCGTATGCAAACATCATCGTTATAATCTTAATAATTTTTGCTTACTATATATAAATTCTCGTTCATGCATTTATTAAGTTGTTTTATCTATTCCTTAAAGTAAATATATATATATATATAATCCTAAGCCACCAATGACCCCTAATGATCTAGTTCTTCACAGGATGAACAAATTACTCTCATATTCTACATACTATTGTACCGACTCACTCATCTACAGATGCTTCTTACCAATATTTATAGATACATATGCACACTGACGTACAACTTCAACTATTCAACTATAAATCCCCTTTCTCCTTTTGGACGTATCACCAACCACTACAATTTTTACCTAATACACACAAATACACATTTGACCACAGGTCTATACATCATCCACTACGTAATTCGATTTGTACCTACAACAGTCAATAAAAATGCATGTATGCACACTATATATACTATATATACAAACCTCATGCTAAAATCATTGGATATCACAATAAACTATTTCATTGCGCGTAATTTAATCTTAATCATTTTGCTTACTATATATAAATTTTTGCTCATGCATTTATACAGTTAATTTAACAATCCTCTCAGCTAATCTGTCTCTCGAACTTATAAAATACACACTTTGTACCCAATAAACATAAATACACACTAGACCACAGGTCTATACATCATCCATTACGTAATTCTATTTTTACCTACACTAGTCAATAAAAATTAGCTTATAGATTGTACGATTTATATTTTTCCCTTTTACCTTTTCATTGTGAATGTAATTTTCCCCACAGAAAAAAAAAATAAAAATAAAATTTTGCTAAAAATTTTACAATATCATTGTTTGTCTAACTTAATTGGTTGTCTAAATTAATGTATTAATCCTATTAAATGTTTGTCTAAACTAAAGTATTAATCTTTGATTTTTTATATTTTGTAAGCAAGTGTCATTTTAAAAATTTGGATACTCTGCATTGTACTCGACCACGCGAAATCGTTCTGTATAAAATTTGTATTGTAACTAATGGTACCCTGTTAGGATGTTATTTTCTCATTGTATTGTATTAATGGTACCCTGTTAGGATGTTATTTTTTCATTTGTATTGTATTAATGGTACCCTATTAAATTATTGTATAAATATCATTTTTAAAAGGGGAGAGTAATGTAAAAAGTGAACAATGAACAATTCCTACACCATCATTATATGAATTCATTGTCCATTTTTACATAAGAAACCAAAAATCGCATAAGCGAGTTTTGGATAGAATTTCGATTTGTACGTCTTTATTCATTCCTGTATTTTTCTAATTCATCTTTCTAATAATGACTTATACACTATGACGTCATAAAATAACTTTATTCTCTTTACGTTTCCCACTTCTTGTAAATCTTCCTAATAATGATTTGTACTTTACGTAAAAATTCAATAACTATGACGTCACATTTTCCCTTCATCATATATCTAGTATCCAATGTATGAAAATTCTTTAACATCATGCTAAGGACGAAACACTCTATAGAAGTCATTATTTATATGTTATGTAGCATAAACATTATTATTGAACCATACTCATTCTTACATTCATGTTCTTTCTTGACCGCTATCCTTTATTAATTTTATTACTTATTCATTCATCTACCTATTGTCTACTTATGCCCTATCAACTTATCAGTCTATGTTTACTCGTGTCAATCATGAAATGCAAAACTTTCGCAGTTCGTTCGAGAACGCGAAAAAACGTTCTCGTATTATTTTTTTCATTTTTATTTTTAATTATATGACCTCCCGAGTTGAACTTAAAAATGCTGAGTTAAGAAGTTATAAAATTCCACTCACGACGACAGAATCGAGCGCCTCCAAGATAAAATACCTCCGTTCGCTCTGATTTCAAATTCATAACATATTATAGCATATTATTTCGTAAATAAATTATCTCGTAAGTGCCATTTTAAATATCTTAATTGTCTATTAATAGGAAACACTGTAAAAACAAAACAAAGTTGTAGTAACTGTTTAATTGTAATTAACTGTAATTAACAATAACTTGTAATGTACTTCAGTGAAACTGTAATTAAATGTAATGATTTAATTTATAATGTAAGAATGTACTTTAATAGAAGTGTAATTAAACAATGAGTGAATATGAATTAATTGGTAATTGTAATCCATAATTGTAATCGTAATTGTAATGAACCAAAATTAATACGTACTCAGTCATGTACTCAAAATTGTACTTATGTGCTATTACGAAATGATATCGCCTTCATAAATGAAGACGGCGAAAAAATACAAATTTAGTTTTTGTTATTTTATTTTTTAATTTGAAATTTGCAATTTTTTAAAACATCTGATCATGTGTTTAAAAAGGGGGGAAATTTAACCTTCAACTGTCCTCCCCCAAAAAATTAGGTTATATTATACGTATATTTGTAAAAATACACGACTTCATTTTGCCACTTCATCAAGGCACTTCGTTTAAGACTTCATCAGAGAACTTCATCGAGACTCTTCTTTGGACTGCAGCCTCGCTGCGGGGAGGGGGCAGAGGCCCCTTGCCCCTTAACAAGAACGCCTCGTCTATACGAGACACCCCAGACCCTTGCCAGGATTAGAAGAAGATTTTAAGAAGATTATTTTAAGAAGAGGATTCTAAAAATTGGCGACCCTGCATCAGGATCAAAAGAAGATGTTTAACAAGATGTTTAACAAGAAGATTTTAACCAGAAGATGTTTAACCAGAAGATTTTAACCAGAAGATGTTTAACAAGAAGATGTTTAACAAGAAGATGTTTAACAAGAAGATGTTTAACAAGTGGCCACTCTTTGGCCAAGATAGAAATTACCCTGCACCAGGATAAAAAGATTATTTTAAGAAGAAGATTACTTTAAGAAGAAGATTACTTTAAGAAGAAGATTACTTTAAGAAGAAGATTATTTTAAGAAGAGGCCACTCTTTGGCCAAGATAGAAATTACCCTGCATCAGGATAAAACCAGTCGACCGGCGTGTCACGACTTCTAGTTCGTAACATCCACCCTTGACCGGTGTGTCACGATTCCAAGTTCTTCACGCCTAGTTTTCATCCAGGAACAAGTAGCAGCAAGACGTCTTCAGGACACGTCTCAAGGATTTCGCCCGTAGAAATTTTGTTAAGTACATTTTGTTTTTTAAGTAATTTGTAAACATTTGAAAAGTCAGTACTATTAACAGTTAATATTTAGTATCAAGTCAGAATTTACAAGAAACACAGTGAACATTGCAGACACCAGTAATACATTTGTTTTTATTGAAACAGTAATTGTAACAGAGTTAATTGTAACAGAGTTAATTGTAACAGTTAATTGTAACAGAGTTAATTGTAACAGAGTTAACTGTAACAGAGTTAATTTCAAAGAGAGTTAATTTCAAAGAGAGTTAATTTCAAAGAGAGTCAATTGTCGCAGAGTCAATTGTCGCAGAGTCAATTGTCGCAGAGTCAATTGCCGCAGGGATTTTCAGTTATATTCAGTATAGAATAATTTTATTTTATGTATCAAACATAATAGTATCGTACCTTCGTGTACATTAGAGTGAAATGTTGTTTACATTTTTTTTTATTTTTTGTTTGCAAATTTTTTTTCAATTACTGAATTGAATTGACTTGCAAATTAAGAGAGAGAGTTTATAGAGAGTTTATAGAGTTACTTGAAGCAGTTTCAAGTTCCATTTTCAGTTTCAGACAGTTTCAGTTGGTTGTAACCAAAAGGGACAACCAAACCCCAGAGATTTAGAGAGATACTTGAAGTCATTTTTTGAAGTCATTTTTTTGAAGTCATTTTTGAAGTCATTTTTTGAAGTCAGTTTTCAAGTCAGAAGGTTGCACCAAGAGGGTCAACCAAAACAGAGGTTAATCGTCTTCACTTGATAAAGGTCGTGTGCAGTCATTTTCCATTTTTAGTTAATTTCAAGTTAGTTTCAGAATACTTGATAAGAGGTCAAGTCAGAAGGTTGCGCCAAGACGGGCAACCGCCCCAGAGATTTATAGAAATACTTGATCGAGTTCAAGTCAGAGAGTTTTATTTGAAGTCAGAGAGTTTTATTCGAAGTCAAAGTTATATTCGAAGTCAGAGAGTTTTATTTGAAGTCAGAGAGTTTTATTTGAAGTCAGAGAGTTTTATTTGAAGTCAGAGAGTTTTATTTGAAGTTAGAGAGATTTATAGAAATACTTGATAAGAGGTCAAGTCAATAGGTTGCATCCAAGAGGGACAACCGCCCAGAGATTACAGAAGTTAGTTTTGAAAAAAAGTTAGTTTTGAAAAGAAGTTAGTTTTCAAGTCCCAAGTTTTCAATGCAGTCAATTGAATTCAACCTTTTTTTTGTTGTTCAAGAGAATTTAATTCAACCTTTTTTTTGTTGTAAAAGAGAATTAAATTCAACCTGAATTGACCGATTTGCGTCTTTAGTTTAACCTTTTTTCTTTGTTTGTAAGACGGAAATTCACTGATTTGTCTTTCCCTTTTCATGCATTGTTATGTATATAAATATATAGTTATGTAATTCATTAATTGTAACAAAACCGTTTTTACAAAAGTTTTTAACGAGTTTTATAATTATTTGATTATATGATGACAGAAATAGCGTAACAATTAATCGATCATGTACCTAATTTATCCTGCTCTGTACGATCGGGAAATTTACCCGTATGACCGCACATACCCTAAATTTCAGTCATTTAATTTTTAATAAAACTTCTACGCAATAAAACAGATGTATTTGTCTATATGCAAACAAGTTTTCAGACTAAAATATCAAATAATTCAAAATTCTATCAACATTCAACGAAAGAGTATGATTTTTCTACTTAACCTGCAAAAATTATTAAACCTTTTTAATATTTTCTTTTATTATCTAAAAATAATTTTTAATATAAAATTTAATTGAAATTATTAAAAGAAAAGATTGTTCGAAATGCTTCCCTTCCATTTCAATAACTTTTTTATTCTTAGTCGAAATTAATTGTGTGTCAAAATTCAATTTTAAAACCGTGAGATGTACTTTCATTAATTGTAATTCCTCTAAGTTCGTTTTTTTTAATTACCTTATACGTGTAACTGATTAATTATGTAAAATCTATAATCCTAATTGAATTTTATTACTTTTGACCCATATTCGAATTCATTTACGTTCCGTCCCTTCAGTCACTTTTGCATTAAAAACTCGTATGCAAACATCATCGTTATAATCTTAATAATTTTTGCTTACTATATATAAATTCTCGTTCATGCATTTATTAAGTTGTTTTATCTATTCCTTAAAGTAAATATATATATATATATAATCCTAAGCCACCAATGACCCCTAATGATCTAGTTCTTCACAGGATGAACAAATTACTCTCATATTCTACACACTATTGTACCGACTCACTCATCTACAGATGCTTCTTACCAATATTTATAGATACATATGCACACTGACGTACAACTTCAACTATTCAACTATAAATCCCCTTTCTCCTTTTGGACGTATCACCAACCACTACAAGTTTTACCTAATACACACAAATACACATTTGACCACAGGTCTATACATCATCCACTACGTAATTCGATTTGTACCTACAACAGTCAATAAAAATGCATGTATGCACACTATATATACTATATATACAAACCTCATGCTAAAATCATTGGATATCACAATAAACTATTTCATTGCGCGTAATTTAATCTTAATCATTTTTGCTTACTATATATAAATTTTTGCTCATGCATTTATACAGTTAATTTAACAATCCTCTCAGCTAATCTGTCTCTCGAACTTATAAAATACACACTTTGTACCCAATAAACATAAATACACACTAGACCACAGGTCTATACATCATCCATTACGTAATTCTATTTTTACCTACACTAGTCAATAAAAATTAGCTTATAGATTGTACGATTTATATTTTTCCCTTTTACCTTTCATTGTGAATGTAATTTTCCCCACAGAAAAAAAAAATAAAAAATAAAATTTTGCTAAAAATTTTACAATATCATTGTTTGTCTAACTTAATTGGTTGTCTAAATTAATGTATTAATCCTATTAAATGTTTGTCTAAACTAAAGTATTAATCTTTGATTTTTTATATTTTGTAAGCAAGTGTCATTTTAAAAATTTGGATACTCTGCATTGTACTCGACCACGCGAAATCGTTCTGTATAAAATTTGTATTGTAACTAATGGTACCCTGTTAGGATGTTATTTTCTCATTGTATTGTATTAATGGTACCCTGTTAGGATGTTATTTTTTCATTTGTATTGTATTAATGGTACCCTATTAAATTATTGTATAAATATCATTTTTAAAAGGGGAGAGTAATGTAAAAAGTGAACAATGAACAATTCCTACACCATCATTATATGAATTCATTGTCCATTTTTACATAAGAAACCAAAAATCGCATAAGCGAGTTTTGGATAGAATTTCGATTTGTACGTCTTTATTCATTCCTGTATTTTTCTAATTCATCTTTCTAATAATGACTTATACACTATGACGTCATAAAATAACTTTATTCTCTTTACGTTTCCCACTTCTTGTAAATCTTCCTAATAATGATTTGTACTTTACGTAAAAATTCAATAACTATGACGTCACATTTTCCCTTCATCATATATCTAGTATCCAATGTATGAAAATTCTTTAACATCATGCTAAGGACGAAACACTCTATAGAAGTCATTATTTATATGTTATGTAGCATAAACATTATTATTAAACCATACTCATTCTTACATTCATGTTCTTTCTTGACCGCTATCCTTTATTAATTTTATTACTTATTCATTCATCTACCTATTGTCTACTTATGCCCTATCAACTTATCAGTCTATGTTTACTCGTGTCAATCATGAAATGCAAAACTTTCGCAGTTCGTTCGAGAACGCGAAAAAACGTTCTCTTATTATTTTTTTCATTTTTATTTTTAATTATATGACCTCCCGAGTTGAACTTAAAAATGCTGAGTTAAGAAGTTATAAAATTCCACGCACGACGACAGAATCGAGCGCCTCCAAGATAAAATACCTCCGTTCGCTCTGATTTCAAATTCATAACATATTATAGCATATTATTTCGTAAATAAATTATCTCGTAAGTGCCATTTTAAACATCTTAATTGTCTATTAATAGGAAACACTGTAAAAACAAAACAAAGTTGTAGTAACTGTTTAATTGTAATTAACTGTAATTAACAATAACTTGTAATGTACTTCAGTGAAACTGTAATTAAATGTAATGATTTAATTTATAATGTAAGAATGTACTTTAATAGAAGTGTAATTAAACAATGAGTGAATATGAATTAATTGGTAATTGTAATCCATAATTGTAATCGTAATTGTAATGAACCAAAATTAATACGTACTCAGTCATGTACTCAAAATTGTACTTATGTGCTATTACGAAATGATATCGCCTTCATAAATGAAGACGGCGAAAAAATACAAATTTAGTTTTTGTTATTTTATTTTTTAATTTGAAATTTGCAATCTTTTTAAAACATCTGATCATGTGTTTAAAAAGGGGGGAAATTTAACCTTCAACTGTCCTCCCCCAAAAAATTAGGTTATATTATACGTATATTTGTAAAAATACACGACTTCATTTTGCCACTTCATCAAGGCACTTCGTTTAAGACTTCATCAGAGAACTTCATCGAGACTCTTCTTTGGACTGCAGCCTCGCTGCGGGGAGGGGGCAGAGGCCCCTTGCCCCTTAACAAGAACGCCTCGTCTATACGAGACACCCCAGACCCTTGCCAGGATTAGAAGAAGATTTTAAGAAGATTATTTTAAGAAGAGGATTCTAAAAATTGGCGACCCTGCATCAGGATCAAAAGAAGATGTTTAACAAGATGTTTAACAAGAAGATTTTAACCAGAAGATGTTTAACCAGAAGATTTTAACCAGAAGATGTTTAACAAGAAGATGTTTAACAAGAAGATGTTTAACAAGAAGATGTTTAACAAGTGGCCACTCTTTGGCCAAGATAGAAATTACCCTGCACCAGGATAAAAAGATTATTTTAAGAAGAAGATTACTTTAAGAAGAAGATTACTTTAAGAAGAAGATTACTTTAAGAAGAAGATTATTTTAAGAAGAGGCCACTCTTTGGCCAAGATAGAAATTACCCTGCATCAGGATAAAACCAGTCGACCGGCGTGTCACGACTTCTAGTTCGTAACATCCACCCTTGACCGGTGTGTCACGATTCCAAGTTCTTCACGCCTAGTTTTCATCCAGGAACAAGTAGCCAGCAAGACGTCTTCAGGACACGTCTCAAGGATTTCGCCCGTAGAAATTTTGTTAAGTACATTTTGTTTTTTAAGTAATTTGTAAACATTTGAAAAGTCAGTACTATTAACAGTTAATATTTAGTATCAAGTCAGAATTTACAAGAAACACAGTGAACATTGCAGACACCAGTAATACATTTGTTTTTATTGAAACAGTAATTGTAACAGAGTTAATTGTAACAGTTAATTGTAACAGAGTTAATTGTAACAGAGTTAACTGTAACAGAGTTAATTTCAAAGAGAGTTAATTTCAAAGAGAGTTAATTTCAAAGAGAGTCAATTGTCGCAGAGTCAATTGTCGCAGAGTCAATTGTCGCAGAGTCAATTGCCGCAGGGATTTTCAGTTATATTCAGTATAGAATAATTTTATTTTATGTATCAAACATAATAGTATCGTACCTTCGTGTACATTAGAGTGAAATGTTGTTTACATTTTTTTTTATTTTTTGTTTGCAAATTTTTTTTCAATTACTGAATTGAATTGACTTGCAAATTAAGAGAGAGAGTTTATAGAGAGTTTATAGAGTTACTTGAAGCAGTTTCAAGTTCCATTTTCAGTTTCAGACAGTTTCAGTTGGTTGTAACCAAAAGGGACAACCAAACCCCAGAGATTTAGAGAGATACTTGAAGTCATTTTTTGAAGTCATTTTTTTGAAGTCATTTTTGAAGTCATTTTTTGAAGTCAGTTTTCAAGTCAGAAGGTTGCACCAAGAGGGTCAACCAAAACAGAGGTTAATCGTCTTCACTTGATAAAGGTCAAGTGCAGTCATTTTCCATTTTTAGTTAATTTCAAGTTAGTTTCAGAATACTTGATAAGAGGTCAAGTCAGAAGGTTGCGCCAAGACGGGCAACCGCCCCAGAGATTTATAGAAATACTTGATCGAGTTCAAGTCAGAGAGTTTTATTTGAAGTCAGAGAGTTTTATTCGAAGTCAAAGTTATATTCGAAGTCAGAGAGTTTTATTTGAAGTCAGAGAGTTTTATTTGAAGTCAGAGAGTTTTATTTGAAGTCAGAGAGTTTTATTTGAAGTTAGAGAGATTTATAGAAATACTTGATAAGAGGTCAAGTCAATAGGTTGCATCCAAGAGGGACAACCGCCCCAGAGATTACAGAAGTTAGTTTTGAAAAAAAGTTAGTTTTGAAAAGAAGTTAGTTTTCAAGTCCCAAGTTTTCAATGCAGTCAATTGAATTCAACCTTTTTTTTGTTGTTCAAGAGAATTTAATTCAACCTTTTTTTTGTTGTAAAAGAGAATTAAATTCAACCTGAATTGACCGATTTGCGTCTTTAGTTTAACCTTTTTTCTTTGTTTGTAAGACGGAAATTCACTGATTTGTCTTTCCCTTTTCATGCATTGTTATGTATATAAATATATAGTTATGTAATTCATTAATTGTAACAAAACCGTTTTTACAAAAGTTTTTAACGAGTTTTATAATTATTTGATTATATGATGACAGAAATAGCGTAACAATTAATCGATCATGTACCTAATTTATCCTGCTCTGTACGATCGGGAAATTTACCCGTATGACCGCACATACCCTAAATTTCAGTCATTTAATTTTTAATAAAACTTCTACGCAATAAAACAGATGTATTTGTCTATATGCAAACAAGTTTTCAGACTAAAATATCAAATAATTCAAAATTCTATCAACATTCAACGAAAGAGTATGATTTTTCTACTTAACCTGCAAAAATTATTAAACCTTTTTAATATTTTCTTTTATTATCTAAAAATAATTTTTAATATAAAATTTAATTGAAATTATTAAAAGAAAAGATTGTTCGAAATGCTTCCCTTCCATTTCAATAACTTTTTTATTCTTAGTCGAAATTAATTGTGTGTCAAAATTCAATTTTAAAACCGTGAGATGTACTTTCATTAATTGTAAGTCCTCTAAGTTCGTTTTTTTTAATTACCTTATACGTGTAACTGATTAATTATGTAAAATCTATAATCCTAATTGAATTTTATTACTTTTGACCCATATTCGAAATCATTTACGTTCCGTCCCTTCAGTCACTTTTGCATTAAAAACTCGTATGCAAACATCATCGTTATAATCTTAATAATTTTTGCTTACTATATATAAATTCTCGTTCATGCATTTATTAAGTTGTTTTATCTATTCCTTAAAGTAAATATATATATATATATAATCCTAAGCCACCAATGACCCCTAATGATCTAGTTCTTCACAGGATGAACAAATTACTCTCATATTCTACATACTATTGTACCGACTCACTCATCTACAGATGCTTCTTACCAATATTTATAGATACATATGCACACTGACGTACAACTTCAACTATTCAACTATAAATCCCCTTTCTCCTTTTGGACGTATCACCAACCACTACAATTTTTACCTAATACACACAAATACACATTTGACCACAGGTCTATACATCATCCACTACGTAATTCGATTTGTACCTACAACAGTCAATAAAAATGCATGTATGCACACTATATATACTATATATACAAACCTCATGCTAAAATCATTGGATATCACAATAAACTATTTCATTGCGCGTAATTTAATCTTAATCATTTTTGCTTACTATATATAAATTTTTGCTCATGCATTTATACAGTTAATTTAACAATCCTCTCAGCTAATCTGTCTCTCGAACTTATAAAATACACACTTTGTACCCAATAAACATAAATACACACTAGACCACAGGTCTATACATCATCCATTACGTAATTCTATTTTTACCTACACTAGTCAATAAAAATTAGCTTATAGATTGTACGATTTATATTTTTCCCTTTTACCTTTCATTGTGAATGTAATTTTCCCCACAGAAAAAAAAATAAAAATAAAATTTTGCTAAAAATTTTACAATATCATTGTTTGTCTAACTTAATTGGTTGTCTAAATTAATGTATTAATCCTATTAAATGTTTGTCTAAACTAAAGTATTAATCTTTGATTTTTTTATATTTTGTAAGCAAGTGTCATTTTAAAAATTTGGATACTCTGCATTGTACTCGACCACGCGAAATCGTTCTGTATAAAATTTGTATTGTAACTAATGGTACCCTGTTAGGATGTTATTTTCTCATTGTATTGTATTAATGGTACCCTGTTAGGATGTTATTTTTTCATTTGTATTGTATTAATGGTACCCTATTAAATTATTGTATAAATATCATTTTTAAAAGGGGAGAGTAATGTAAAAAGTGAACAATGAACAATTCCTACACCATCATTATATGAATTCATTGTCCATTTTTACATAAGAAACCAAAAATCGCATAAGCGAGTTTTGGATAGAATTTCGATTTGTACGTCTTTATTCATTCCTGTATTTTTCTAATTCATCTTTCTAATAATGACTTATACACTATGACGTCATAAAATAACTTTATTCTCTTTACGTTTCCCACTTCTTGTAAATCTTCCTAATAATGATTTGTACTTTACGTAAAAATTCAATAACTATGACGTCACATTTTCCCTTCATCATATATCTAGTATCCAATGTATGAAAATTCTTTAACATCATGCTAAGGACGAAACACTCTATAGAAGTCATTATTTATATGTTATGTAGCATAAACATTATTATTGAACCATACTCATTCTTACATTCATGTTCTTTCTTGACCGCTATCCTTTATTAATTTTATTACTTATTCATTCATCTACCTATTGTCTACTTATGCCCTATCAACTTATCAGTCTATGTTTACTCGTGTCAATCATGAAATGCAAAACTTTCGCAGTTCGTTCGAGAACGCGAAAAAACGTTCTCGTATTATTTTTTTCATTTTTATTTTTAATTATATGACCTCCCGAGTTGAACTTAAAAATGCTGAGTTAAGAAGTTATAAAATTCCACTCACGACGACAGAATCGAGCGCCTCCAAGATAAAATACCTCCGTTCGCTCTGATTTCAAATTCATAACATATTATAGCATATTATTTCGTAAATAAATTATCTCGTAAGTGCCATTTTAAATATCTTAATTGTCTATTAATAGGAAACACTGTAAAAACAAAACAAAGTTGTAGTAACTGTTTAATTGTAATTAACTGTAATTAACAATAACTTGTAATGTACTTCAGTGAAACTGTAATTAAATGTAATGATTTAATTTATAATGTAAGAATGTACTTTAATAGAAGTAATTAAACAATGAGTGAATATGAATTAATTGGTAATTGTAATCCATAATTGTAATCGTAATTGTAATGAACCAAAATTAATACGTACTCAGTCATGTACTCAAAATTGTACTTATGTGCTATTACGAAATGATATCGCCTTCATAAATGAAGACGGCGAAAAAATACAAATTTAGTTTTTGTTATTTTATTTTTTAATTTGAAATTTGCAATCTTTTTTAAAACATCTGATCATGTGTTTAAAAAGGGGGGAAATTTAACCTTCAACTGTCCTCCCCCAAAAAATTAGGTTATATTATACGTATATTTGTAAAAATACACGACTTCATTTTGCCACTTCATCAAGGCACTTCGTTTAAGACTTCATCAGAGAACTTCATCGAGACTCTTCTTTGGACTGCAGCCTCGCTGCGGGGAGGGGGCAGAGGCCCCTTGCCCCTTAACAAGAACGCCTCGTCTATACGAGACACCCCAGACCCTTGCCAGGATTAGAAGAAGATTTTAAGAAGATTATTTTAAGAAGAGGATTCTAAAAATTGGCGACCCTGCATCAGGATCAAAAGAAGATGTTTAACAAGATGTTTAACAAGAAGATTTTAACCAGAAGATGTTTAACCAGAAGATTTTAACCAGAAGATGTTTAACAAGAAGATGTTTAACAAGAAGATGTTTAACAAGAAGATGTTTAACAAGTGGCCACTCTTTGGCCAAGATAGAAATTACCCTGCACCAGGATAAAAAGATTATTTTAAGAAGAAGATTACTTTAAGAAGAAGATTACTTTAAGAAGAAGATTACTTTAAGAAGAAGATTATTTTAAGAAGAGGCCACTCTTTGGCCAAGATAGAAATTACCCTGCATCAGGATAAAACCAGTCGACCGGCGTGTCACGACTTCTAGTTCGTAACATCCACCCTTGACCGGTGTGTCACGATTCCAAGTTCTTCACGCCTAGTTTTCATCCAGGAACAAGTAGCCAGCAAGACGTCTTCAGGACACGTCTCAAGGATTTCGCCCGTAGAAATTTTGTTAAGTACATTTTGTTTTTTAAGTAATTTGTAAACATTTGAAAAGTCAGTACTATTAACAGTTAATATTTAGTATCAAGTCAGAATTTACAAGAAACACAGTGAACATTGCAGACACCAGTAATACATTTGTTTTTATTGAAACAGTAATTGTAACAGAGTTAATTGTAACAGAGTTAATTGTAACAGTTAATTGTAACAGAGTTAATTGTAACAGAGTTAACTGTAACAGAGTTAATTTCAAAGAGAGTTAATTTCAAAGAGAGTTAATTTCAAAGAGAGTTAATTTCAAAGAGAGTTAATTTCAAAGAGAGTCAATTGTCGCAGAGTCAATTGTCGCAGAGTCAATTGCCGCAGGGATTTTCAGTTATATTCAGTATAGAATAATTTTATTTTATGTATCAAACATAATAGTATCGTACCTTCGTGTACATTAGAGTGAAATGTTGTTTACATTTTTTTTTATTTTTTGTTTGCAAATTTTTTTTCAATTACTGAATTGAATTGACTTGCAAATTAAGAGAGAGAGTTTATAGAGAGTTTATAGAGTTACTTGAAGCAGTTTCAAGTTCCATTTTCAGTTTCAGACAGTTTCAGTTGGTTGTAACCAAAAGGGACAACCAAACCCCAGAGATTTAGAGAGATACTTGAAGTCATTTTTTGAAGTCATTTTTTTGAAGTCATTTTTGAAGTCATTTTTTGAAGTCAGTTTTCAAGTCAGAAGGTTGCACCAAGAGGGTCAACCAAAACAGAGGTTAATCGTCTCACTTGATAAAGGTCAAGTGCAGTCATTTTCCATTTTTAGTTAATTTCAAGTTAGTTTCAGAATACTTGATAAGAGGTCAAGTCAGAAGGTTGCGCCAAGACGGGCAACCGCCCCAGAGATTTATAGAAATACTTGATCGAGTTCAAGTCAGAGAGTTTTATTTGAAGTCAGAGAGTTTTATTCGAAGTCAAAGTTATATTCGAAGTCAGAGAGTTTTATTTGAAGTCAGAGAGTTTTATTTGAAGTCAGAGAGTTTTATTTGAAGTCAGAGAGTTTTATTTGAAGTTAGAGAGATTTATAGAAATACTTGATAAGAGGTCAAGTCAATAGGTTGCATCCAAGAGGGACAACCGCACCAGAGATTACAGAAGTTAGTTTTGAAAAAAGTTAGTTTTGAAAAGAAGTTAGTTTTCAAGTCCCAAGTTTTCAATGCAGTCAATTGAATTCAACCTTTTTTTTGTTGTTCAAGAGAATTTAATTCAACCTTTTTTTTTGTAAAAGAGAATTAAATTCAACCTGAATTGACCGATTTGCGTCTTTAGTTTAACCTTTTTTCTTTGTTTGTAAGACGGAAATTCACTGATTTGTCTTTCCCTTTTCATGCATTGTTATGTATATAAATATATAGTTATGTAATTCATTAATTGTAACAAAACCGTTTTTACAAAAGTTTTTAACGAGTTTTATAATTATTTGATTATATGATGACAGAAATAGCGTAACAATTAATCGATCATGTACCTAATTTATCCTGCTCTGTACGATCGGGAAATTTACCCGTATGACCGCACATACCCTAAATTTCAGTCATTTAATTTTTAATAAAACTTCTACGCAATAAAACAGATGTATTTGTCTATATGCAAACAAGTTTTCAGACTAAAATATCAAATAATTCAAAATTCTATCAACATTCAACGAAAGAGTATGATTTTTCTACTTAACCTGCAAAAATTATTAAACCTTTTTAATATTTTCTTTTATTATCTAAAAATAATTTTTAATATAAAATTTAATTGAAATTATTAAAAGAAAAGATTGTTCGAAATGCTTCCCTTCCATTTCAATAACTTTTTTATTCTTAGTCGAAATTAATTGTGTGTCAAAATTCAATTTTAAAACCGTGAGATGTACTTTCATTAATTGTAAGTCCTCTAAGTTCGTTTTTTTTAATTACCTTATACGTGTAACTGATTAATTATGTAAAATCTATAATCCTAATTGAATTTTATTACTTTTGACCCATATTCGAAATCATTTACGTTCCGTCCCTTCAGTCACTTTTGCATTAAAACTCGTATGCAAACATCATTTAATCTTAATAATTTTTGCTTACTATATATAAATTCTCGTTCATGCATTTTAAGTTGTTTCTATTCCTTAAAGTAAATATATATATATATAATCCTAAGCCACCAATGACCCCTAATGATCTAGTTCTTCACAGGATGAACAAATTACTCTCATATTCTACATACTATTGTACCGACTCACTCATCTACAGATGCTTCTTACCAATATTTATAGATACATATGCACACTGACGTACAACTTCAACTATTCAACTATAAATCCCCTTTCTCCTTTTGGACGTATCACCAACCACTACAATTTTACCTAATACACACAAATACACATTTGACCACAGGTCTATACATCATCCACTACGTAATTCGATTTGTACCTACAACAGTCAATAAAAATGCATGTATGCACACTATATATACTATATATACAAACCTCATGCTAAAATCATTGGATATCACAATAAACTATTTCATTGCGCGTAATTTAATCTTAATCATTTTTGCTTACTATATATAAATTTTTGCTCATGCATTTATACAGTTAATTTAACAATCCTCTCAGCTAATCTGTCTCTCGAACTTATAAAATACACACTTTGTACCCAATAAACATAAATACACACTAGACCACAGGTCTATACATCATCCATTACGTAATTCTATTTTTACCTACACTAGTCAATAAAAATTAGCTTATAGATTGTACGATTTATATTTTTCCCTTTTACCTATTTCATTGTGAATGTAATTTTCCCCACAGAAAAAAAAAAATAAATAAAATTTTGCTAAAAATTTTACAATATCATTGTTTGTCTAACTTAATTGGTTGTCTAAATTAATGTATTAATCCTATTAAATGTTTGTCTAAACTAAAGTATTAATCTTTGATTTTTTATATTTTGTAAGCAAGTGTCATTTTAAAAATTTGGATACTCTGCATTGTACTCGACCACGCGAAATCGTTCTGTATAAAATTTGTATTGTAACTAATGGTACCCTGTTAGGATGTTATTTTCTCATTGTATTGTATTAATGGTACCCTGTTAGGATGTTATTTTTTCATTTGTATTGTATTAATGGTACCCTATTAAATTATTGTATAAATATCATTTTTAAAAGGGGAGAGTAATGTAAAAAGTGAACAATGAACAATTCCTACACCATCATTATATGAATTCATTGTCCATTTTTACATAAGAAACCAAAAATCGCATAAGCGAGTTTTGGATAGAATTTCGATTTGTACGTCTTTATTCATTCCTGTATTTTTCTAATTCATCTTTCTAATAATGACTTATACACTATGACGTCATAAAATAACTTTATTCTCTTTACGTTTCCCACTTCTTGTAAATCTTCCTAATAATGATTTGTACTTTACGTAAAAATTCAATAACTATGACGTCACATTTTCCCTTCATCATATATCTAGTATCCAATGTATGAAAATTCTTTAACATCATGCTAAGGACGAAACACTCTATAGAAGTCATTATTTATATGTTATGTAGCATAAACATTATTATTAAACCATACTCATTCTTACATTCATGTTCTTTCTTGACCGCTATCCTTTATTAATTTTATTACTTATTCATTCATCTACCTATTGTCTACTTATGCCCTATCAACTTATCAGTCTATGTTTACTCGTGTCAATCATGAAATGCAAAACTTTCGCAGTTCGTTCGAGAACGCGAAAAAACGTTCTCTTATTATTTTTTTCATTTTTATTTTTAATTATATGACCTCCCGAGTTGAACTTAAAAATGCTGAGTTAAGAAGTTATAAAATTCCACTCACGACGACAGAATCGAGCGCCTCCAAGATAAAATACCTCCGTTCGCTCTGATTTCAAATTCATAACATATTATAGCATATTATTTCGTAAATAAATTATCTCGTAAGTGCCATTTTAAATCTTAATTGTCTATTAATAGGAAACACTGTAAAAACAAAACAAAGTTGTAGTAACTGTTTAATTGTAATTAACTGTAATTAACAATAACTTGTAATGTACTTCAGTGAAACTGTAATTAAATGTAATGATTTAATTTATAATGTAAGAATGTACTTTAATAGAAGTGTAATTAAACAATGAGTGAATATGAATTAATTGGTAATTGTAATCCATAATTGTAATCGTAATTGTAATGAACCAAAATTAATACGTACTCAGTCATGTACTCAAAATTGTACTTATGTGCTATTACGAAATGATATCGCCTTCATAAATGAAGACGGCGAAAAAATACAAATTTAGTTTTTGTTATTTTATTTTTTAATTTGAAATTTGCAATCTTTTTTAAAACATCTGATCATGTGTTTAAAAAGGGGGGAAATTTAACCTTCAACTGTCCTCCCCCAAAAAATTAGGTTATATTATACGTATATTTGTAAAAATACACGACTTCATTTTGCCACTTCATCAAGGCACTTCGTTTAAGACTTCATCAGAGAACTTCATCGAGACTCTTCTTTGGACTGCAGCCTCGCTGCGGGGAGGGGCAGAGGCCCCTTGCCCCTTAACAAGAACGCCTCGTCTATACGAGACACCCCAGACCCTTGCCAGGATTAGAAGAAGATTTTAAGAAGATTATTTTAAGAAGAGGATTCTAAAAATTGGCGACCCTGCATCAGGATCAAAAGAAGATGTTTAACAAGATGTTTAACAAGAAGATTTTAACCAGAAGATGTTTAACCAGAAGATTTTAACCAGAATGTTTAACAAGAAGATGTTTAACAAGAAGATGTTTAACAAGAAGATGTTTAACAAGTGGCCACTCTTTGGCCAAGATAGAAATTACCCTGCACCAGGATAAAAAGATTATTTTAAGAAGAAGATTACTTTAAGAAGAAGATTACTTTAAGAAGAAGATTACTTTAAGAAGAAGATTATTTTAAGAAGAGGCCACTCTTTGGCCAAGATAGAAATTACCCTGCATCAGGATAAAACCAGTCGACCGGCGTGTCACGACTTCTAGTTCGTAACATCCACCCTTGACCGGTGTGTCACGATTCCAAGTTCTTCACGCCTAGTTTTCATCCAGGAACAAGTAGCCAGCAAGACGTCTTCAGGACACGTCTCAAGGATTTCGCCCGTAGAAATTTTGTTAAGTACATTTTGTTTTTTAAGTAATTTGTAAACATTTGAAAAGTCAGTACTATTAACAGTTAATATTTAGTATCAAGTCAGAATTTACAAGAAACACAGTGAACATTGCAGACACCAGTAATACATTTGTTTTTATTGAAACAGTAATTGTAACAGAGTTAATTGTAACAGAGTTAATTGTAACAGTTAATTGTAACAGAGTTAATTGTAACAGAGTTAACTGTAACAGAGTTAATTTCAAAGAGAGTTAATTTCAAAGAGAGTTAATTTCAAAGAGAGTCAATTGTCGCAGAGTCAATTGCCGCAGGGATTTTCAGTTATATTCAGTATAGAATAATTTTATTTTATGTATCAAACATAATAGTATCGTACCTTCGTGTACATTAGAGTGAAATGTTGTTTACATTTTTTTTTATTTTTTGTTTGCAAATTTTTTTTCAATTACTGAATTGAATTGACTTGCAAATTAAGAGAGAGAGTTTATAGAGAGTTTATAGAGTTACTTGAAGCAGTTTCAAGTTCCATTTTCAGTTTCAGACAGTTTCAGTTGGTTGTAACCAAAAGGGACAACCAAACCCCAGAGATTTAGAGAGATACTTGAAGTCATTTTTTGAAGTCATTTTTTTGAAGTCATTTTTGAAGTCATTTTTTGAAGTCAGTTTTCAAGTCAGAAGGTTGCACCAAGAGGGTCAACCAAAACAGAGGTTAATCGTCTTCACTTGATAAAGGTCAAGTGCAGTCATTTTCCATTTTTAGTTAATTTCAAGTTAGTTTCAGAATACTTGATAAGAGGTCAAGTCAGAAGGTTGCGCCAAGACGGGCAACCGCCCCAGAGATTTATAGAAATACTTGATCGAGTTCAAGTCAGAGAGTTTTATTTGAAGTCAGAGAGTTTTATTCGAAGTCAAAGTTATATTCGAAGTCAGAGAGTTTTATTTGAAGTCAGAGAGTTTTATTTGAAGTCAGAGAGTTTTATTTGAAGTCAGAGAGTTTTATTTGAAGTTAGAGAGATTTATAGAAATACTTGATAAGAGGTCAAGTCAATAGGTTGCATCCAAGAGGGACAACCGCCCCAGAGATTACAGAAGTTAGTTTTGAAAAAAAGTTAGTTTTGAAAAGAAGTTAGTTTTCAAGTCCCAAGTTTTCAATGCAGTCAATTGAATTCAACCTTTTTTTTGTTGTTCAAGAGAATTTAATTCAACCTTTTTTTTGTTGTAAAAGAGAATTAAATTCAACCTGAATTGACCGATTTGCGTCTTTAGTTTAACCTTTTTTCTTTGTTTGTAAGACGGAAATTCACTGATTTGTCTTTCCCTTTTCATGCATTGTTATGTATATAAATATATAGTTATGTAATTCATTAATTGTAACAAAACCGTTTTTACAAAAGTTTTTAACGAGTTTTATAATTATTTGATTATATGATGACAGAAATAGCGTAACAATTAATCGATCATGTACCTAATTTATCCTGCTCTGTACGATCGGGAAATTTACCCGTATGACCGCACATACCCTAAATTTCAGTCATTTAATTTTTAATAAAACTTCTACGCAATAAAACAGATGTATTTGTCTATATGCAAACAAGTTTTCAGACTAAAATATCAAATAATTCAAAATTCTATCAACATTCAACGAAGAGTATGATTTTTCTACTTAACCTGCAAAAATTATTAAACCTTTTTAATATTTTCTTTTATTATCTAAAAATAATTTTTAATATAAAATTTAATTGAAATTATTAAAAGAAAAGATTGTTCGAAATGCTTCCCTTCCATTTCAATAACTTTTTTATTCTTAGTCGAAATTAATTGTGTGTCAAAATTCAATTTTAAAACCGTGAGATGTACTTTCATTAATTGTAAGTCCTCTAAGTTCGTTTTTTTTAATTACCTTATACGTGTAACTGATTAATTATGTAAAATCTATAATCCTAATTGAATTTTATTACTTTTGACCCATATTCGAAATCATTTACGTTCCGTCCCTTCAGTCACTTTTGCATTAAAAACTCGTATGCAAACATCATCGTTATAATCTTAATAATTTTTGCTTACTATATATAAATTCTCGTTCATGCATTTATTAAGTTGTTTTATCTATTCCTTAAAGTAAATATATATATATATAATCCTAAGCCACCAATGACCCCTAATGATCTAGTTCTTCACAGGATGAACAAATTACTCTCATATTCTACATACTATTGTACCGACTCACTCATCTACAGATGCTTCTTACCAATATTTATAGATACATATGCACACTGACGTACAACTTCAACTATTCAACTATAAATCCCCTTTCTCCTTTTGGACGTATCACCAACCACTACAATTTTTACCTAATACACACAAATACACATTTGACCACAGGTCTATACATCATCCACTACGTAATTCGATTTGTACCTACAACAGTCAATAAAAATGCATGTATGCACACTATATATATATATACAAACCTCATGCTAAAATCATTGGATATCACAATAAACTATTTCATTGCGCGTAATTTAATCTTAATCATTTTTGCTTACTATATATAAATTTTTGCTCATGCATTTATACAGTTAATTTAACAATCCTCTCAGCTAATCTGTCTCTCGAACTTATAAAATACACACTTTGTACCCAATAAACATAAATACACACTAGACCACAGGTCTATACATCATCCATTACGTAATTCTATTTTACCTACACTAGTCAATAAAAATTAGCTTATAGATTGTACGATTTATATTTTTCCCTTTTACCTTTTCATTGTGAATGTAATTTTCCCCACAGAAAAAAAAATATAAAATAAAATTTTGCTAAAAATTTTACAATATCATTGTTTGTCTAACTTAATTGGTTGTCTAAATTAATGTATTAATCCTATTAAATGTTTGTCTAAACTAAAGTATTAATCTTTGATTTTTTAATATTTTGTAAGCAAGTGTCATTTTAAAAATTTGGATACTCTGCATTGTACTCGACCACGCGAAATCGTTCTGTATAAAATTTGTATTGTAACTAATGGTACCCTGTTAGGATGTTATTTTCTCATTGTATTGTATTAATGGTACCCTGTTAGGATGTTATTTTTTCATTTGTATTGTATTAATGGTACCCTATTAAATTATTGTATAAATATCATTTTTAAAAGGGGAGAGTAATGTAAAAAGTGAACAATGAACAATTCCTACACCATCATTATATGAATTCATTGTCCATTTTTACATAAGAAACCAAAATCGCATAAGCGAGTTTTGGATAGAATTTCGATTTGTACGTCTTTATTCATTCCTGTATTTTTCTAATTCATCTTTCTAATAATGACTTATACACTATGACGTCATAAAATAACTTTATTCTCTTTACGTTTCCCTTCTTGTAAATCTTCCTAATAATGATTTGTACTTTACGTAAAAATTCAATAACTATGACGTCCATTTTCCCTTCATCATATATCTAGTATCCAATGTATGAAAATTCTTTAACATCATGCTAAGGACGAAACACTCTATAGAAGTCATTATTTATATGTTATGTAGCATAAACATTATTATTGAACCATACTCATTCTTACATTCATGTTCTTTCTTGACCGCTATCCTTTATTAATTTTATTACTTATTCATTCATCTACCTATTGTCTACTTATGCCCTATCAACTTATCAGTCTATGTTTACTCGTGTCAATCATGAAATGCAAAACTTTCGCAGTTCGTTCGAGAACGCGAAAAAACGTTCTCGTATTATTTTTTTCATTTTTATTTTTAATTATATGACCTCCCGAGTTGAACTTAAAAATGCTGAGTTAAGAAGTTATAAAATTCCACTCACGACGACAGAATCGAGCGCCTCCAAGATAAAATACCTCCGTTCGCTCTGATTTCAAATTCATAACATATTATAGCATATTATTTCGTAAATAAATTATCTCGTAAGTGCCATTTTAAATATCTTAATTGTCTATTAATAGGAAACACTGTAAAAACAAAACAAAGTTGTAGTAACTGTTTAATTGTAATTAACTGTAATTAACAATAACTTGTAATGTACTTCAGTGAAACTGTAATTAAATGTAATGATTTAATTTATAATGTAAGAATGTACTTTAATAGAAGTGTAATTAAACAATGAGTGAATATGAATTAATTGGTAATTGTAATCCATAATTGTAATCGTAATTGTAATGAACCAAAATTAATACGTACTCTGTCATGTACTCAAAATTGTACTTATGTGCTATTACGAAATGATATCGCCTTCATAAATGAAGACGGCGAAAAAATACAAATTTAGTTTTTGTTATTTTATTTTTTAATTTGAAATTTGCAATCTTTTTTAAAACATCTGATCATGTGTTTAAAAAGGGGGGAAATTTAACCTTCAACTGTCCTCCCCCAAAAAATTAGGTTATATTATACGTATATTTGTAAAAATACACGACTTCATTTTGCCACTTCATCAAGGCACTTCGTTTAAGACTTCATCAGAGAACTTCATCGAGACTCTTCTTTGGACTGCAGCCTCGCTGCGGGGAGGGGGCAGAGGCCCCTTGCCCCTTAACAAGAACGCCTCGTCTATACGAGACACCCCAGACCCTTGCCAGGATTAGAAGAAGATTTTAAGAAGATTATTTTAAGAAGAGGATTCTAAAAATTGGCGACCCTGCATCAGGATCAAAAGAAGATGTTTAACAAGATGTTTAACAAGAAGATTTTAACCAGAAGATGTTTAACCAGAAGATTTTAACCAGAAGATGTTTAACAAGAAGATGTTTAACAAGAAGATGTTTAACAAGAAGATGTTTAACAAGTGGCCACTCTTTGGCCAAGATAGAAATTACCCTGCACCAGGATAAAAAGATTATTTTAAGAAGAAGATTACTTTAAGAAGAAGATTACTTTAAGAAGAAGATTACTTTAAGAAGAAGATTATTTTAAGAAGAGGCCACTCTTTGGCCAAGATAGAAATTACCCTGCATCAGGATAAAACCAGTCGACCGGCGTGTCACGACTTCTAGTTCGTAACATCCACCCTTGACCGGTGTGTCACGATTCCAAGTTCTTCACGCCTAGTTTTCATCCAGGAACAAGTAGCCAGCAAGACGTCTTCAGGACACGTCTCAAGGATTTCGCCCGTAGAAATTTTGTTAAGTACATTTTGTTTTTTAAGTAATTTGTAAACATTTGAAAAGTCAGTACTATTAACAGTTAATATTTAGTATCAAGTCAGAATTTACAAGAAACACAGTGAACATTGCAGACACCAGTAATACATTTGTTTTTATTGAAACAGTAATTGTAACAGAGTTAATTGTAACAGAGTTAATTGTAACAGTTAATTGTAACAGAGTTAATTGTAACAGAGTTAACTGTAACAGAGTTAATTTCAAAGAGAGTTAATTTCAAAGAGAGTTAATTTCAAAGAGAGTCAATTGTCGCAGAGTCAATTGCCGCAGGGATTTTCAGTTATATTCAGTATAGAATAATTTTATTTTATGTATCAAACATAATAGTATCGTACCTTCGTGTACATTAGAGTGAAATGTTGTTTACATTTTTTTTATTTTTTGTTTGCAAATTTTTTTTCAATTACTGAATTGAATTGACTTGCAAATTAAGAGAGAGAGTTTATAGAGAGTTTATAGAGTTACTTGAAGCAGTTTCAAGTTCCATTTTCAGTTTCAGACAGTTTCAGTTGGTTGTAACCAAAAGGGACAACCAAACCCCAGAGATTTAGAGAGATACTTGAAGTCATTTTTTGAAGTCATTTTTTTGAAGTCATTTTTGAAGTCATTTTTTGAAGTCAGTTTTCAAGTCAGAAGGTTGCACCAAGAGGGTCAACCAAAACAGAGGTTAATCGTCTTCACTTGATAAAGGTCAAGTGCAGTCATTTTCCATTTTTAGTTAATTTCAAGTTAGTTTCAGAATACTTGATAAGAGGTCAAGTCAGAAGGTTGCGCCAAGACGGGCAACCGCCCCAGAGATTTATAGAAATACTTGATCGAGTTCAAGTCAGAGAGTTTTATTTGAAGTCAGAGAGTTTTATTCGAAGTCAAAGTTATATTCGAAGTCAGAGAGTTTTATTTGAAGTCAGAGAGTTTTATTTGAAGTCAGAGAGTTTTATTTGAAGTCAGAGAGTTTTATTTGAAGTTAGAGAGATTTATAGAAATACTTGATAAGAGGTCAAGTCAATAGGTTGCATCCAAGAGGGACAACCGCCCCAGAGATTACAGAAGTTAGTTTTGAAAAAAAGTTAGTTTTGAAAAGAAGTTAGTTTTCAAGTCCCAAGTTTTCAATGCAGTCAATTGAATTCAACCTTTTTTTTGTTGTTCAAGAGAATTTAATTCAACCTTTTTTTTTGTAAAAGAGAATTAAATTCAACCTGAATTGACCGATTTGCGTCTTTAGTTTAACCTTTTTTCTTTGTTTGTAAGACGGAAATTCACTGATTTGTCTTTCCCTTTTCATGCATTGTTATGTATATAAATATATAGTTATGTAATTCATTAATTGTAACAAAACCGTTTTTACAAAAGTTTTTAACGAGTTTTATAATTATTTGATTATATGATGACAGAAATAGCGTAACAATTAATCGATCATGTACCTAATTTATCCTGCTCTGTACGATCGGGAAATTTACCCGTATGACCGCACATACCCTAAATTTCAGTCATTTAATTTTTAATAAAACTTCTACGCAATAAAACAGATGTATTTGTCTATATGCAAACAAGTTTTCAGACTAAAATATCAAATAATTCAAAATTCTATCAACATTCAACGAAAGAGTATGATTTTTCTACTTAACCTGCAAAAATTATTAAACCTTTTTAATATTTTCTTTTATTATCTAAAAATAATTTTTAATATAAAATTTAATTGAAATTATTAAAAGAAAAGATTGTTCGAAATGCTTCCCTTCCATTTCAATAACTTTTTTATTCTTAGTCGAAATTAATTGTGTGTCAAAATTCAATTTTAAAACCGTGAGATGTACTTTCATTAATTGTAAGTCCTCTAAGTTCGTTTTTTTTAATTACCTTATACGTGTAACTGATTAATTATGTAAAATCTATAATCCTAATTGAATTTTATTACTTTTGACCCATATTCGAAATCATTTACGTTCCGTCCCTTCAGTCACTTTTGCATTAAAAACTCGTATGCAAACATCATCGTTATAATCTTAATAATTTTTGCTTACTATATATAAATTCTCGTTCATGCATTTATTAAGTTGTTTTATCTATTCCTTAAAGTAAATATATATATATATAATCCTAAGCCACCAATGACCCCTAATGATCTAGTTCTTCACAGGATGAACAAATTACTCTCATATTCTACATACTATTGTACCGACTCACTCATCTACAGATGCTTCTTACCAATATTTATAGATACATATGCACACTGACGTACAACTTCAACTATTCAACTATAAATCCCCTTTCTCCTTTTGGACGTATCACCAACCACTACAATTTTTACCTAATACACACAAATACACATTTGACCACAGGTCTATACATCATCCACTACGTAATTCGATTTGTACCTACAACAGTCAATAAAAATGCATGTATGCACACTATATATACTATATATACAAACCTCATGCTAAAATCATTGGATATCACAATAAACTATTTCATTGCGCGTAATTTAATCTTAATCATTTTTGCTTACTATATATAAATTTTTGCTCATGCATTTATACAGTTAATTTAACAATCCTCTCAGCTAATCTGTCTCTCGAACTTATAAAATACACACTTTGTACCCAATAAACATAAATACACACTAGACCACAGGTCTATACATCATCCATTACGTAATTCTATTTTTACCTACACTAGTCAATAAAAATTAGCTTATAGATTGTACGATTTATATTTTTCCCTTTTACCTTTTCATTGTGAATGTAATTTTCCCCACAGAAAAAAAAAATATAAATAAAATTTTGCTAAAAATTTTACAATATCATTGTTTGTCTAACTTAATTGGTTGTCTAAATTAATGTATTAATCCTATTAAATGTTTGTCTAAACTAAAGTATTAATCTTTGATTTTTTAATATTTTGTAAGCAAGTGTCATTTTAAAAATTTGGATACTCTGCATTGTACTCGACCACGCGAAATCGTTCTGTATAAAATTTGTATTGTAACTAATGGTACCCTGTTAGGATGTTATTTTCTCATTGTATTGTATTAATGGTACCCTGTTAGGATGTTATTTTTTCATTTGTATTGTATTAATGGTACCCTATTAAATTATTGTATAAATATCATTTTTAAAAGGGGAGAGTAATGTAAAAAGTGAACAATGAACAATTCCTACACCATCATTATATGAATTCATTGTCCATTTTTACATAAGAAACCAAAAATCGCATAAGCGAGTTTTGGATAGAATTTCGATTTGTACGTCTTTATTCATTCCTGTATTTTTCTAATTCATCTTTCTAATAATGACTTATACACTATGACGTCATAAAATAACTTTATTCTCTTTACGTTTCCCACTTCTTGTAAATCTTCCTAATAATGATTTGTACTTTACGTAAAAATTCAATAACTATGACGTCACATTTTCCCTTCATCATATATCTAGTATCCAATGTATGAAAATTCTTTAACATCATGCTAAGGACGAAACACTCTATAGAAGTCATTATTTATATGTTATGTAGCATAAACATTATTATTGAACCATACTCATTCTTACATTCATGTTCTTTCTTGACCGCTATCCTTTATTAATTTTATTACTTATTCATTCATCTACCTATTGTCTACTTATGCCCTATCAACTTATCAGTCTATGTTTACTCGTGTCAATCATGAAATGCAAAACTTTCGCAGTTCGTTCGAGAACGCGAAAAAACGTTCTCGTATTATTTTTTTCATTTTTATTTTTAATTATATGACCTCCCGAGTTGAACTTAAAAATGCTGAGTTAAGAAGTTATAAAATTCCACTCACGACGACAGAATCGAGCGCCTCCAAGATAAAATACCTCCGTTCGCTCTGATTTCAAATTCATAACATATTATAGCATATTATTTCGTAAATAAATTATCTCGTAAGTGCCATTTTAAATATCTTAATTGTCTATTAATAGGAAACACTGTAAAAACAAAACAAAGTTGTAGTAACTGTTTAATTGTAATTAACTGTAATTAACAATAACTTGTAATGTACTTCAGTGAAACTGTAATTAAATGTAATGATTTAATTTATAATGTAAGAATGTACTTTAATAGAAGTGTAATTAAACAATGAGTGAATATGAATTAATTGGTAATTGTAATCCATAATTGTAATCGTAATTGTAATGAACCAAAATTAATACGTACTCAGTCATGTACTCAAAATTGTACTTATGTGCTATTACGAAATGATATCGCCTTCATAAATGAAGACGGCGAAAAAATACAAATTTAGTTTTTGTTATTTTATTTTTTAATTTGAAATTTGCAATCTTTTTTAAAACATCTGATCATGTGTTTAAAAAGGGGGGAAATTTAACCTTCAACTGTCCTCCCCCAAAAATTAGGTTATATATACGTATATTTGTAAAAATACACGACTTCATTTTGCCACTTCATCAAGGCACTTCGTTTAAGACTTCATCAGAGAACTTCATCGAGACTCTTCTTTGGACTGCAGCCTCGCTGCGGGGAGGGGGCAGAGGCCCCTTGCCCCTTAACAAGAACGCCTCGTCTATACGAGACACCCCAGACCCTTGCCAGGATTAGAAGAAGATTTTAAGAAGATTATTTTAAGAAGAGGATTCTAAAAATTGGCGACCCTGCATCAGGATCAAAAGAAGATGTTTAACAAGATGTTTAACAAGAAGATTTTAACCAGAAGATGTTTAACCAGAAGATTTTAACCAGAAGATGTTTAACAAGAAGATGTTTAACAAGAAGATGTTTAACAAGAAGATGTTTAACAAGTGGCCACTCTTTGGCCAAGATAGAAATTACCCTGCACCAGGATAAAAAGATTATTTTAAGAAGAAGATTACTTTAAGAAGAAGATTACTTTAAGAAGAAGATTACTTTAAGAAGAAGATTATTTTAAGAAGAGGCCACTCTTTGGCCAAGATAGAAATTACCCTGCATCAGGATAAAACCAGTCGACCGGCGTGTCACGACTTCTAGTTCGTAACATCCACCCTTGACCGGTGTGTCACGATTCCAAGTTCTTCACGCCTAGTTTTCATCCAGGAACAAGTAGGCAGCAAGACGTCTTCAGGACACGTCTCAAGGATTTCGCCCGTAGAAATTTTGTTAAGTACATTTTGTTTTTTAAGTAATTTGTAAACATTTGAAAAGTCAGTACTATTAACAGTTAATATTTAGTATCAAGTCAGAATTTACAAGAAACACAGTGAACATTGCAGACACCAGTAATACATTTGTTTTTATTGAAACAGTAATTGTAACAGAGTTAATTGTAACAGAGTTAATTGTAACAGTTAATTGTAACAGAGTTAATTGTAACAGAGTTAACTGTAACAGAGTTAATTTCAAAGAGAGTTAATTTCAAAGAGAGTTAATTTCAAAGAGAGTCAATTGTCGCAGAGTCAATTGCCGCAGGGATTTCAGTTATATTCAGTATAGAATAATTTTATTTTATGTATCAAACATAATATCGTACCTTCGTGTACATTAGAGTGAAATGTTGTTTACATTTTTTTTATTTTTTGTTTGCAAATTTTTTTCAATTACTGAATTGAATTGACTTGCAAATTAGAGAGAGAGTTTATAGAGAGTTTATAGAGTTACTTGAAGCAGTTTCAAGTTCCATTTTCAGTTTCAGACAGTTTCAGTTGGTTGTAACCAAAAGGGACAACCAAACCCCAGAGATTTAGAGAGATACTTGAAGTCATTTTTTGAAGTCATTTTTTTGAAGTCATTTTTGAAGTCATTTTTTGAAGTCAGTTTTCAAGTCAGAAGGTTGCACCAAGAGGGTCAACCAAAACAGAGGTTAATCGTCTTCACTTGATAAAGGTCAAGTGCAGTCATTTTCCATTTTTAGTTAATTTCAGTTAGTTTCAGAATACTTGATAAGAGGTCAAGTCAGAAGGTTGCGCCAAGACGGGCAACCGCCCCAGAGATTTATAGAAATACTTGATCGAGTTCAAGTCAGAGAGTTTTATTTGAAGTCAGAGAGTTTTATTCGAAGTCAAAGTTATATTCGAAGTCAGAGAGTTTTATTTGAAGTCAGAGAGTTTTATTTGAAGTCAGAGAGTTTTATTTGAAGTCAGAGAGTTTTATTTGAAGTTAGAGAGATTTATAGAAATACTTGATAAGAGGTCAAGTCAATAGGTTGCATCCAAGAGGGACAACCGCCCCAGAGATTACAGAAGTTAGTTTTGAAAAAAAGTTAGTTTTGAAAAGAAGTTAGTTTTCAAGTCCCAAGTTTTCAATGCAGTCAATTGAATTCAACCTTTTTTTTGTTGTTCAAGAGAATTTAATTCAACCTTTTTTTGTTGTAAAAGAGAATTAAATTCAACCTGAATTGACCGATTTGCGTCTTTAGTTTAACCTTTTTTCTTTGTTTGTAAGACGGAAATTCACTGATTTGTCTTTCCCTTTTCATGCATTGTTATGTATATAAATATATAGTTATGTAATTCATTAATTGTAACAAAACCGTTTTTTACAAAAGTTTTTACGAGTTTTATAATTATTTGATTATATGATGACAGAAATAGCGTAACAATTAATCGATCATGTACCTAATTTATCCTGCTCTGTACGATCGGGAAATTTACCCGTATGACCGCACATACCCTAAATTTCAGTCATTAATTTTAATAAAACTTCTACGCAATAAAACAGATGTATTTGTCTATATGCAAACAAGTTTTCAGACTAAAATATCAAAAATTCAAAATTCTATCAATTCAACGAAAGAGTATGATTTTTTCTACTTAACCTGCAAAAATTATTAAACCTTTTTAATATTTTCTTTTATTATCTAAAAATAATTTTTAATATAAAATTTAATTGAAATTATTAAAAGAAAGATTGTTCGAAATGCTTCCCTTCCATTTCAATAACTTTTTTATTCTTAGTCGAAATTAATTGTGTGTCAAAATTCAATTTTAAAACCGTGAGATGTACTTTCATTAATTGTAAGTCCTCTAAGTTCGTTTTTTTAATTACCTTATACGTGTAACTGATTAATTATGTAAATCTATAATCCTAATTGAATTTTATTACTTTTGACCCATATTCGAAATCATTTACGTTCCGTCCCTTCAGTCACTTTTGCATTAAAAACTCGTATGCAAACATCATCGTTATAATCTTAATAATTTTGCTTACTATATATAATTCTCGTTCATGCATTATTATTATTATTATTTAAAAAAAATATATATAAATATATATATATATCCTAAGCCACCAATGACCCCTAATGATCTAGTTCTTCACAGGATGAACAAATTACTCTCATATTCTACATACTATTGTACCGACTCACTCATCTACAGATGCTTCTTACCATATTTATAGATACATAGCACACTGACGTACAACTTCAACTATTCAACTATAAATCCCCTTTCTCCTTTTGGACGTATCACCAACCACTACAATTTTTACCTAATACACACAAATACACATTTGACCACAGGTCATACATCATCCACTACGTAATTCGATTTGTACCTACAACAGTCAATAAAAATGCATGTATGCCACTAATATACTATATACAAACCTCATGCTAAAATCATTGGATATCACAATAACTATTTCATTGCGCGTAATTTAATCTATCATTTTTGCTTACTATATATAAATTTTGCTCATGCATTTATACAGTTAATTTAACAATCCTCTCAGCTAATCTGTCTCTCGAACTATAAAATACACACTTTGTACCAATAAACATAATACACACTAGACCACAGGTCTATACATCATCCATTACTAATTCTATTTTTACTACACTAGTCAATAAAAATTAGCTTATAGATTGTACGATTTATATTTTTCCCTTTACCTTTCATTGTGAATTTAATTTTCCCCACAGAAAAAAAATATAAAATAAAATTTTGCTAAAATTTTACAATATCATTGTTTGTCTAACTTAATTGGTTGTCTAAATTAATGTATTAATCCTATTAAATGTTTGTCTAAACTAAAGTATTAATCTTTGATTTTTTAATATTTGTAAGCAAGTGTCATTTTAAAAATTTGGATACTCTGCTTGTACTCGACCACGCGAATCGTTCGTAATAAAATTTGTATTGTACTAATGGTACCCTGTTAGGATGTTATTTTCTCATTGTATTGTATTAATTGGTACCCTGTTAGGATGTTATTTTTTC